>PVHX01013279.1:34770-55508 GCA_004024805.1 Geosciurus inauris
AATAATATTCCATTGTGTATATGTACCACAGTTTCTTTATCCATTCATCTATTGAAGGGCATCTGGGTTGCTTCCACAGTTTTGCAATTGTGAATTGTGCTGCTATAAACATTGAAGTGGCTGCTTTACTGTAGTGTGCTGTTTTTAAGTCTTTAGGGTATAGGCCAAGGAGTGGGATAGCTGGGTCAAATGGTGGTTCTATGCCAAGTTTTTTAAGCAGTCTCCATACTGCTTTCCAGATTGGTTGCACCAGTTTGCAATCCCACCAGCAATGTTTAAGTGTACCTTTTTCTACCATAGTGGAACTTTAGTGAACTGTTGTGGATGATTTGATAAAACAAAGTCTGATTAACTAGAAGCCTAATTTCAGGTGCATAATTAGATGATATCTCAATTGCACATTTTTGGAAAATTCACTGTCTATGGTCTGTTGCAACACCAAATTTTAAATCCAATAACCAAATAATCAAAAATAGTATCAAAATACTGTAAAAGCTGGTTGTGGCAGCACATGCTGTAATCCCAGCTATTTGGGAGAAAGTTCGAGGCCAATTTAGCCAGACCCTGTCTCAAAAATACATAAATAAATAAAAAGAGTTGGGGATGAAAACTCAGTAGTAGAACACCCTTAGTTCAAATCCCCTGCACCAGAAAACAAAATGAAACAAAAAACATTGTAAAGATGTGTTATAAATACTTAAAAGTTAAAAATGCCTCTGGTTTAAATAGCAATAATCAAATATTTCTTTTTTTATTTTCAATTTATCTTTCTCTGAGAGTCAGAAGTCTATGGGCAAAGAACAGGCATTTAAAAATCAATTTTAAGTAGAAACATAAGAAGTCTTAAGTGGTTTTCAAGAGCAATGGAACACTTGGACTGTGATAATAAGATTAAGGAACTGGAGGTTCCCACCCCTAGTTTATGGTCTTTCATGGATGTAATTAAAGTACATAAAGTCTTTCCAACGGATTTAAGAAGCAGTTTCCTTTTGCCTGCAGACTTTAGTGAGGCAATCTTCTAGTGCCCGTCATAGGCTCATCAGAGCAGTCAGCTGTAACATCAGGATTCTTATGGGCGTAACTATATTAATTTGCCTTTAAGCAGTCTGCAATTTTTAGGAAAAAAGGGAGAAATATAAAATGAAAAAATTGTTTTGGATCAGGTTGTTCTGTTTAATTTCTTTAAAAATTTTTTAAAAAATTTTCAGTTGTAGATGGACACAATACCTTTAATTTTTAAAATTTATTTATTTTGATGTGGTTCTGAGGATCAAACCCAGTGCCTCACACATGCTATGCAAGCACTATACCCCTGAGCTATAGCCCCAGCCCCATCCCCATCCTTTTAATTTCTTCAAAAAATAATTATATGTGCATCTGTACAAACAGAATGTACGTGTGTGTGTGTGTGTGTGTGTGTGTGTGAGTCTGTCTCCAAATAAATAGTGAATAAGCTTTCTGTATCACCCTCTTCCCAGTCTAAGTTTTGTTTGGCCCACACTAAGTGCTTGATCAACATACAAATAGTCTGTAATAGCAAAGAATGATGGTCATCATCAAAGTCCTCCCAGTCAGGAGAGTGATTTTTCATTCCTAGGTACCTGGGAGACTTGAATGGTCATTTTCAAATAAGGCCTTCCTTCAATTTAAACTGTAACAGTTAAAGCATTGGGAGGATCTATGAATCGAATGCTATCCCATAAAATAAAATGTATAGAAGATTTTCTTAGAATTGGAAGTTTCATTGGCTGGGGATGTGGCTTTGTGGCAGAGTACTTGGCTATCTTGCATGAGGCCGTGGGATCAATCCCCAGCACTGCAAAATAAAACAAAAAACCAATTGAAACATTCATTCCAAGATGGCAGCATTTTTGAACCAGCCTAGGAGGTAAGAAATGACCTAAGTAAAGATTGTCCAAGGTAAAGATAGGTTGTTCTCAACCAACAGATATTAGCTCTTCCTATAAAAGAGTCCAGGATCCTCCCAAAGCCACAGTTGTGGAAAAAGGAACTTCTTGTCAGGGGAGTTGCTGGTCTCACTCATCCAGAATTCTGTATAATACCAGGCTGTTAACACAGGTTAAGAAATGTAGAAGCCGGGCGCAGTGGCTCATGCTTGTAATTCTAGCATTTTGTGAGGCTGAGATAGGAGAATCATGAGTTCAAAGCCAGCCTCAGCAATGACGAGGCGCTAAGCAACTCAGTGAGACCCTATCTCTACATAAAACACAAAATAGGGCTGGGATATAGCTCAGCTGATAGAATGCTTGCCTCATATGCACAAAGCCATCAGTTCAATCCCCAGCAACACACACACACAGACACACACACACACACACACACAGAGAAAAAAGAAATGTAGGCATGCAAAGGACTTGAACAGACATTTCCCAAAATCAGAGATACAAAGTACTGATTATTGTGTCTAGAACAAGAATATTTAAAAAGTAGTACATCTACACAAAAGTCTGTACATAGATGTTTATAGCAGTTTTATATATTGCCTAAATTTGAAAGCAATTAAGATGTCCTTTGGCAGATGAATGGATAAATGAAGTATGGTACATCCAAAGGAATATTCAGTGCTAAAAAGGAAATGAACTCTCAAACCATGAAGATATATGGACTAACCTTAAATGCATATTAATGTGAAAGAAGTCAATTTTTTTTTTCTTTATGGTGCTGGGGGTTGAACCCAGGTACAACCTACCACTAAGCTACATCCCAGCTCTTTTTATTTTTAATTATGAGACAGAGTCTCGCAAAATTGCCTAAACTGGCCTTGAATTTGTAATCTTCCTGCTTCAGCCTCCTGAATAGCTGGGATTACCATGCCCAGCAAAAGGAGCTAATCTTAATAGGTTATATACTTTATAATCGCATCTCTATGCACCCTGAAAAAGCAAAATTATGGTAACAGTAAAAGATCAGTGGTCGGGGCTGGGATTATAACTCAGCGGTAGAGCGCTTGCCTCGCATGAGTGAGGCCCTGGGTTCGATCCTCAGCACCACATACAAGGCAATAAAATAAAGACATTGTGTCTATCTACAATTAAAAAAAACATTAAAAAAAAAAAAAGATCAGTGGTCATCAGAGGTTAATGAGGAGGGAGGGATGAGTAGGCAGAACACAGGATTTTTAGGGCAGCAAAAATATTCTATATGATAGTATAATGGTGGATACATATCAGTATATATTTGTCCAAACCCATAGAATATACAACACCATTGTAAACTACCCTAATGTAAATTCTGGACTTTGGGTGATACTGGCACACCGGTGTAGGTTCATTGATTGTAACACATGTACCACTCTGAGGTGGAATGTTGATAATGGGGGAGGATATATAAATGGGGTGCAGGAGACATATGAGATATCTCTGTACCTTAAAATTTTTTTTTGCTGGAGCATAGGGGGATTTAACCCAGGGCTGCTCTACCACTGAGCTACATCCCCAGTTCTTTTCATTTTTTACTTTGAGACGAGGTCTTGTAAAATTGCCGAGGCTGGCCTTGAATTTGCAACCCTCCTGCCTCAGCCTCCCAAATCGCTGGGATTATAGGGGTGGGCCATCATGCCTAGCTACTCTTCTCAATTTTGCTGTGAATCTGAAAAAATTGATTTAAGAATAATCTCAAAAAATTTTAAAGGGAAAATTCTAAAAAGCAATGCATAGTAAAATGAGTAGATACTGCTTGATGGAAATTAAATTAGAAGAAAATATATGTATGTGTATGTATATATATATATATTTTAGGGGGGTACCGGGGAATGAACTCAGAGGCACTCAACCACTGAGCCACATCCCCAGCCCTATTTTGTATTTTATTTAGAGACAGGTCTCACTGAGTTGCTTAGTGCCTGGCTTTTGCTGAGGCGGGCTTTGAACTCACTATCCTCTTGCCTCAGCTTCCCAAATTGCTGGGATTACAGGCGTGCGCCACTGCGACCGGCTAGAAAAAATATTTTTAAAAAAACTAATGTATATAAGGAGGCAGGTAAACAGGACTTTCTTAAAAGCTAATAGGTTTGTAAAATGGTCAACATTTTAGAGGGCAAGTTAGTACTGTTTATCAAAACCCCTAAAATATGACTACCTTTAACTCAGCAATTTCACATTGAGAAATTAGCCCCTAGGAAATATTCAGAGTATAAAAAGACTTGTAGCCAGGCATGGTGGTGCACGCCTGTAATCCCTGCACTTTGGGAGGCCGAGACAGGAGAATCCTGAGTTCAAAGCCAGCCTCAGCAACAGCGAGACGCTGAGCAACTCAGTGAGACCCTGTCTCTACATAAAACACAAAATAGGGCTGGGGATGTGGCTCAGTGGTCAAGTACCCCTGAGTTCAATCCTCAGTACCAAAAACCAACCAACCAAACAAACAAACAAAAACCCCATAAAAAGACTTGTCTACCAGAAAGTCTCAGAATATTATTATTATTATTTTTTGGTACCAAGGTTTGAACTCAGGGGTACTTGACCACCGAGCCACATCCCCAGCCCTATTTTGTGTTTTATATAGAGACAGGGTCTCACTGAGTTGCTTAGCGCCTCGCCGTTGCTGAGGCTGGCTTTGAACTCGCGATTCACCTGTCTCAGCCTCCTTAAGTGCTGGGATTACAGGCTTGCACCACCGCGCCAGAATATTATTTTTAATGGTGTAAAACAACAAATTATGCTATATTCATAGATTGGAATACTATGCAGCTATTCGTATTGTGCATATTGTAAGTAAATGTTTAATTATGAGGAAAATGTTGATATTTTAATAAGTGAAAAAGAGATTGCAAAAATACTTCTATTGTGTGATCTCAGGATTTCAAAAGAGATGATTATGTATCTATAGATATACTACAAGAGAGTAAAAAAATCTACTATAATGTTTATACTGGTTATTTTGAGGTTCTTGGATGATGGATAATTATTATTTTACTCTTTTACTTTTTCCTACTTCACTAAGGCACATGTATTACTTTGGTACTCAGGAACAGTGTTGTTAAAAAACAAGAAAAGGGGCCTGGTATGGTGGTACACGCTTATGATCCCAGCTACTAGGGAGGCTGAGGTAGGAATTGAAAATTTGAAAATTTGAGAGCAGCCTGGGCAACTTGGAAAGACCCTGTCTGAAAATCAAAAACAAACAAAAAAGGGCTGGGGATGTAGCTCAGTGGTAGACCGCTCCTGGGTACAATCCCTAGTACTGCAAAAACAAACACAAACAATAAGAAGCAAAAAAGAAAGAAAGAAAGAAAGAAAGAAAGAAAGGAAGGAAGGAAGGAAGGAAGGAAGGAAGGAAGGAAGGAAGGAAGGAAGGAAGGAAGAAATCTAGCCTTGGTCTAGGTTCTTTTATGATTTAATTATGCACAGGAGATGCAACTAAACTTCTTGCCCAGTTTCATAACTGCTCAGTGAAGGATTTGTCATGCCCCGCGCTTAAGCTGCAAAGCAGAGCCCTGCTGTACTTCTAGAGAATCACTTCCCATAAATTCATGAAGTCAGAGAAAACCTGCTTCCTCTAAAATATGCTAATTGAACAGCCTGTATAAATGCTTTCTTTGACTCGCACTCCCCCCATTTGGGAGCAGAGTCAACAATAGAGTGGATGTTTCAGTGTGGACTGTGCTCTACATGTTTCTGCCCAATTAGGGCACCAGGGACTCTGAGCTGCTCGTGGTTATCTGAACTGAGGGACCCACTTAAGGGAGAGCAAGGACAGCTGGTGTCTAAGTGAGCATAGCCCTGAAACCCTCATGTTCTAGTGCATATCATTAGAGAGTCAGTCTGGTCCTCTAAACGGTCACCCTACCCCCCTCATGTTTTCCCTTGATATTCCCCATAATGACATCTGTTCTTTATAAGGTAGAGACAAGTGGTTAGAATATTGGTTCTGGGTTCCTGTTCCACAGCTATTTAATATAAGGTCATGGTCGCTATAAGTGTTGCGCAAGCCCTAGCAGGATACTTTACCTAGAGCCAGGATACACTTGAGAGGGCTGGAAAGAAAGTTTCTCCTCAATTATACAGCCAAAGGACGCATTCTTTCTCCTTACTTCTAATGTAGAAAGGGTAAAATTAAGCTCCCTCTGAGGGCAGCTAGAGAACTTTCCTTGTAAGGAATATTGGCGTTTCTCCATAGCCAGAATTGCTAAAGAAAGACTATTGTGCCACTAAATAAAAGCAGTTCTTTTCACATAGAAATAGAGACATTTTTTCTTTTTTCTTTTTTCTTTTTTTCTTCTAGTTTTTTGTTTTGTTTTGTTTGTTTGTTTGAGATGGAGTCTTGGGTTCATACTTCATTTTCCAAGTTGCTCTTGAACTCCTGGGCTTAGTGATCCTCCCACCTCAGCCTCCTGAATAGCTGGAGCTACAGGTTCATACCACTGCACAAGGCAAGGCATAATTTTCTTGGTGAAACTCTTTGGTAACTTAAATAGACACTGTTCCCTATCTATCACGTTCAGCCTCTAAATGAGCACAACTTATCCCCCTAGAGTACAAATAATCCCATGAAGACGTAGTGAATACATACTTGGATAATACCAAGGTAGAACATTTTAAAGTGAACAGTTCATTTGGATAGGGCAAAGAGGAGGTAAGGGAAGGGAGAGGGCGTAGGGGTAGCAAAGATGGTGGAATAAGATGGACATCACTACCCTAGGTACATGTATGAAGACATGAATGGTGTGAATCTATATTGTTGACAAAAAAAGAAATGGAAAATTGTGCTCCATATGTGTACTATGACTTGAAATGCATTCTTTTGTTTTAAAAAATAAAAATAAATAAATTTATAAAAATTTAAAAAAGTGAACAGTTCAATGATTTTTAGTATACTCAGAATTGTATATCACACTAACTTCAGAACATTATCAATCTCCCTTTCACCCATCCCAATTAAGTCTGAACCCATTAATGGTCACTTCCATTGTCCTATCTGCCCAGTCTCTACCAACCACTAATGTTTCTACGGATTTGGCTATTCTGGGCATTTCATATAATTAGAATCAATAATACCATATGTGGTCTTTTGTGTCTACATTGTTTCTCTTAAGTCAAGTTTTATTCATTTTGTATTCATGTACAAAGTATATATCAGAACTTAATTTCTTTTTTTAAATTTTTTTTAAGTTGTTGATGGCCCTTTATTTTTTATTTATTCATAAGTGGTGCTGAGGATCAAGCCCAGTGCCTCACACATGCTAAGCAAGCCCTCTACCACTGAGCCACCACCTCAGCAGAACTTAATTTCTTTATATAAACAAGTAATATTCCATAGAATGGATATACCACATTCTGTTTATCCAATCATCAGTTTACATACTTTTGAACTATTTCGGCTTTTTTACCTGTTATGAATAATGCTAGAAACATTAGTGTACAAATTCTTATGTGCACATGTGTTTTCATGGGAGTGGAATTTCTGTGTCATCTGGTAACAATTCTATGATTAGCAGTTTAAGGAACTGTCTGGTACTAGTTTTTAAGAGTCCTGGATGTTTCTGCGCCACTTCATAATTCTCCACATAAATATATGAACATCTATTTCTTCTAATCAACTTGAGTTGGTTTCAGTAACATTACTTGAAGCGTCATGAGCCCTAACAAAGTCACCTACATTTATTACTTCTGGTTTAGCCTTTCTTAATTCCTCAGTGCCCTTTATTTTGGCTCTGGTTTTGCCCATCTATTGGATAATGCTTTTTAGTTTGACTTTGTTTAGATTGCAAGTATCAGTCACTCATTTCAGTTAGTTCAAGTATAAGGCTGTTAAGAAAAAATACAAAATAAGACACTGGAAGCAAGAACAGGAACCACCATGGGATGGCTTTGGAGAAACTAGTACTAAAAGCTAGTTCTCAATTTGAGGTGACCATACAGATCTCACCAATTAGAAATTCATAGGTCTTCACTCTCACTCTATTTCATCTTTATTTTTAATTTTTTAATTTTTTGGTACTTGGGATTGAACCCAGTGGCACTTAACCAGTAAGCCACATCCCAGCCCTATTTTATATTTTATTTTGAGACAAAATTTCCCTAAGTTGCTTAGGGTCTCACTAAGTTGCTGAGGCTGGCTCTGAACTCAAGAACCTCCTGCCACAGCCTCCTGAGTTGCTGGAATTACATGTATTTCATCCTCATAAATATAGTTTGGCCATACTCTTTTTTGCTTTGTTACTATCTGGTAACTTCTCTCTGTTCTATGAGTGTGACTGATCGGCACAGTGAATCTTTTTACACTAGCTACAGGTAATGGGAATCCAGCCAATCTGTGGATTGGGTCCTTTGAATCAGGTGCCCATTTCTGGTTCAAACAGCCATAATATCAGAGACCTGGATCCCACGGCACAAAACATGACTGCTAGGTCTATTTCTTAATCAGGGGCCAGAAGTTATAGCCATTTCCTTTTTTTTTTTTTTTCGGTACCAGGGATAGAACTCAGGGGTACTCGACCGCTGAACCACATCCCCAGCCCTCCAGCCCTATTTTGTGTTTTATTTAGAGACAGGGTCTCACTGACTTGCTTAGCACCTCACTGTTGGCTTTGAACTCACGATTCTCCAGTCTCAGCCTCTCAAAGTGTGCGGGGATTACAGGCATGCGCCACCATGCCTGACTAGTTATACCATTTCTATTAGGTGATATTGGGACAGAAAGACATAGTGATTTTTTTTTTAAACGATTGATATTTTAATAAAAATGAATCACCTCTCTTGCAATCAACTTCTGTCTTTGGTCTTAGTGATTCAGCTTTAGTATAGTTTCCTGTTTTCAATGTGCAGCTTTATGCACTCTGATCAAGGATAAAATGTGCTTTTTGTCTCAACTCAACCCAACGCACTCATGGATCAACTACCTCCCTGTGAGAGAAGCTGGATTAAACATGTGGAATAAAGACAGTTTGTCCTCTTGGAAGGTGCAAACAGCAAAGGCCCCCTTCCTTGCTCCTATCATGGCCTCTCCCGATTCCTGCTTCATTGCCACCGCATTTCCTAAAATGTAAAAGATGAGGACCACAGTAAAGGCTCACAGAGTACAGCAAAGTTCATGACTTCCAGGTTGACTTTCAACATGTCACGCTGGAACAGAACAGGAAGCTCCTTGAGCCAAAAGTCAAGCTTCAGGATGGGTGGAAGACGGACTGGCCTTGAGTACTTTCTGAAAGAACATGAACAAGAGATAAAAGTTTATTTACAAAGGGGAAAGAGCAGGTTTTAGGGTATGTATACATTTTTTTTTCATTAACAAAGCAAAAAAAAAAATAATGAAAAGCAAAAGAGTTTCATAAAAGTCTTCCATTTGGAAAGAATCCTGATTTCTGAAGAGGATAGACCCATAGTTTGCCCTACTTTTATTTTTTGTTCCTTCAGTTTTTTATTTATGTGCTTCCCTGTGGCTAATGTTAAGTGTGCATTTGCCAGATTGTCTGGACACACTCCAAAAGAAATATCTCGCTCATATCTTTAAAGCAAAAGGCATTTAGTACACATGTCTAAAAGCTAAAGTAGCTTGAGGGTAGGGATGGGAACAGTGATAGAGAACAGAGAAGGGAGAGTTTCATATTTTACTAGCAAACTTTTGAACAGACTTTCTGAACCTTAGCATTTTAGGAATTTGAGTTGGCCAAGTCAGTTGGGAACGAGTCATACACAGCAGGAATCAGAAAAAGGAAAGATTATTTGCAGGAGTTTCGTACTACTTAATTGGAAATGCATTGTTCCATAAACCAGGCACAACACAAACTTTTTTGTTTATTTTAAGGCTGTCTGCTGCCCTGCATTGTGAGTTTGCTCAGTAGGCCAGCATGGCACAAAGACAGAACTGAGAGCCCAAATTCTGAAGACAAACACTGGGATCGTCACTGAAGAGCTTTGTCAAGGTTGGCTGGCTATTGTCAGGAACGGTCCTTACTCAGGCTTGCTCATGGTAGTTTGAGTCAAGTTGATTTAGTGTTCATTCTGCCCTTCAGATTACTTTGTATGTTCCTAAATATATTTCAAAGAGGCTGAAATCCCATCTCATCTACAACCTGGATGTGAAAGGTGATAGGGTGAGGCTTTGGGTTTTAGGGAAATAAAAGCTGCAAATTTTAGAATGGAGAAGAGAGGTACAGGGTGTGGTGGTTGAGAGTATGGACTCAGGGGGCATGACTTGCTGGGTTGGAGTCTCTGCCCTCTCCTTCCTAGCCCTATGATCTAGGCTAAGTAAGCTGATGGCTCAGTGCCTCAGTTTTCTATCTATAAAGATAGGGATTAAATAGTCCCACTGTGGTATTGTTATTATAAGTATTGAGTTACATTTGTAAGGTCATTAGGACATTGTCTGGCATGTAGTAAGTGATACACGTATTTGTTAAATAAATATAATGATGGCTGGTCATCAGCTCAAGAACCCTATATATTCAGATGAGAAAAGGTAGGAATGCCCGAAACAACCCACATTGGGGCACAGCTAAATAAACTACAGGGTTATTGTACTTGAACAGTGTAGCCACTTCTAAAATGAGACATCTATATATATACTGCTGTGGAATAACTCCTGAAGTATACTGTTAACAGAGAGCAAGTCCCAGTATAGTATATGTTGGAATAATTATGAGAACAAACACTTACTGAGCATTTTCTGTGTTGAGCAGTGTTTTAAGAGCTTACATATATATTAACTCATCTAACCTCTCTCTATAATATATATATGTATATATATATACACACATATATATAATAAGAAAGTCTTACTTTATTTTCCTCATTAAAGAAATTAATGAGAGAACTGAGCCTCAGAGAGATTAGGTAGCTTGTTTGAGATCATACAGCTGGTGGGAAGATAAACTGGGACTTAAACTCAGACAGTCTTATTCCAGAGTCTGTTTATTAATAACTGTGCTAAACTACTCTCCCATTACTATAATTCCAGTCGTGTATAAACAAAACTATATACACAGATAAAACCCATCAAACAAGGTCTGGAAATGAAGACTCAAACCCTTCACCTCTAAAGAGGAGAGTGAGATTCAGTGGGGTCTGGTGATGGCAGATGTTTCAGGTGAATAGGGACTTCCGCTTTTTATGATACATACTTGTATATTCCTTGGTTTATTTAGTATAATACAAACATAATTCATATATTACTTTTGGAATTAAAAATAATTGAAAAAAATGAATTTGTTTTACTTAAAAAAGTTATGAGTCGGGCGTGGTGGAGCAAGCCTGTAACCCCAGCACTTAGGGAGGCTGAGACAAGAGAATCATGAGTTCAAAGCCAGCCTCAGCAAGGGTGAAATGCTAAGCAACTCAGTGAGACCTTCTCTGTCTCTACATAAAACACAAAATAGGGCTGGGGTTGTGGTTCAGTGGTTGAGTACCCCTGAATTCAATCCTCAGTACCAACAAAAAAGAAGAATATAACCTTTGCCTGACATGGTGGTAGACACCTATAATCCCAGAAACTCAGGAGGTTGAGTCAGGAGGATTGCAAATTTGAGTCCAGCCTCAGCAACTTAGCAAGACCCTGTCTCAAAATTAGAAATAAATACATAAATAAAAAGAATTTACACCTGGCACAGTGGCGCATGCCTGTAATACCAGTGGCTCAGGATGCTGAAGTAGGAGGTTTACAAATTCAAAGCCAGCCTTAGCAATTTAGCGAAGCCTTAAGCAAATCAGTGAGTCTTTGTCTTTAAATAAAATATAAAAAGGGCTGGAGATATGGCTCAGAGTTTAAGCACCTCTGGGTTCAATCCCTGGTACCAAAAACAAACACACACACACACACACACACTCAAATTCACCCTTCAATGTGCCTACAAAAAGGGCACCAGGATATTTGTATAAAAATGTTCAGCCGGGCGCGGTGGGGCACGCCTGTAATCCCAGCACTTAGGGAGGCTGAGACAGGAGAATCGCGAGTTCAAAGCCAGCCTCAGCTACATGCGAGGCACTAAGCAACTCAGTGAGACCCTGTCTCTACATAAAACACAAAATAGGGCTGGGGATGTGGCTCAGTGGTCCAGTACCTCTGAGTTCCATCCCCGGTACCCCCCCAAAAAAGTTCACTGAGGTGTTACTTAATCAAGCAATACATTGGAAACTACCTGAACATCCATCATTAGGAAACTGACTAAATACATTTTGATACATCCATGTAAGGAATGACATTTGAGAATCCAGAAAAGGCCCAACAAAGAGCAGCCTTATTCTTTGCTCAGATTCTGAACAAACTAAGAAATAAAGGAGTAGTAGATGAAGGACTCAGTGTCGCTGATAAAGGCTATATTGTGTGTGTTATCTCATATTAAGTGGGAGTCAGATAGCTGTCTCCAGCTGAAACCCAGAGTTGGGCACACATTCTCAGTTCAGGGTTTTAGTTGGAGGAAGCCCATCTGTCTGGAGCAGCAGAAAGCCCATTCTCTTCAGCTGACTTGATCTTGAGAAAAACACAAACTAGCATATTTAGGATATTCTTCCAAACTCATTAATCAGATAAGTCACCCTGCACTCAGGGGATGAATAAAGGGACAAAAAGTGGCCAGGAGAGACATTAATTTGAGTGCATTTCACTTGGAAGGCACATTCTTTTCTCACAAAGACAACGTAGGCATTAAACGTAGGAGTGTATCCACAGTCCACACATGGCAAGACCTCTGAAATGGCATTTGAGGTGAAAAATGTGAGATGCGGAGAATAAGATCTCTGTCATGTAAAATTTTGTTAGAGGACATATACATATAGGTAGTGAAAAGAATACACAAAACAATAGTAATAGTGCTTAAATTTGGGGAAGTGATTCAGGCAGAAAAGAGGGAGCTTTCAGCCGGGCGTGGTGGCTCAAGCCTGGAATCCCAGCACTTAGGGAAGCTGAGACAGGAGAATCACAAGTTCAAAGCCAGCCTCAGCAACGGGGAGGTGCTAAGCAACTCAGTGAGACCCTGTCTCTATATAAAATACAAAAATAGGGCTGGGGATGTGGCTCAGTGGTTCAATCCCCAGTACCAAAAAAAAAAAAAAAAAAAAAAAAAAAAGAGGGAGCTTTCATTTTTCCTTTTTAGACTTTTTCTTTTCTTTTTTTACTGTTTTGATCTTTTCCTCATGTGTATGCGGTACTTTTATTTCTAAAAATAGAGGTTATCTAGACTGAAGGATTAATGACCACTACTAAGTTCTTCTTTATACTTCTCTGCAAAAGTAAGTTATATTAAACATTATTCAAGAAAATAAAAAACAAGGCAGCATTAAAAAAAAAAAAAGCACCCTCTCTAGCCTTGGGAGCCCTAATGAGCTGTAATCATAGAGACGCCAGACTAGTAGAAATTGGAAGAAAGAGCTATAATCAACAGGAAAAGAACACTCTCCACAATTTGAAGTATCCCAGAAAAAGCAGCAGTAATGACAGCAGGGCTGACTTCAGGAAAAGCAGAGACAGGAGCAGCTGTGGCAGGGCCTGCGGTGGATGGAATGGATGATAACGTGAAATGACATCAGGGAACATAAGCCGCCACCTAGGACCCCAGGACCCCAAGGAAGGGAGAATGGAAGGGCCAAAGGCATAAAATCAACAGTAGGTAAATTTAGGAGTTCAAGTGATTGTGACTCATGGCCTGAGGGTCCTCAAGGCTTGAGTGGCCTTGAAGAAACTGGGACATGAAGGACAGTCGAGCTGCTTCCTACAGCCCCAGGTAAATAAAATGAGGTCAGTGTGATAGAGCCTGCAAGGTGGCAAGGTAGCTGCCTCCTTCTCCTGCCAAAGCTGTGGCAGGGAACGCCATTAGAGCAAAGCCAGAACATGGCTTGATTCCTTTTCCCACTCCTCTGTCACTAGACCAGACCCTGCAAAAGAATTCCAAAGAATTGCTTTTCATAGTAATCCACATTGTAGTCTTGCCCCCAAATCACTGAACAGATACTTTAAGACTCAAATTCTTTAAAACAACTTTGTTTTACTATAAACCTCACATTCCAACTAGTGTTTGAAGCAAGTGTTGCTGCCCACGTGAAGACATATCTCACTGTTGTCTGGAAGTTGTGTGCTCAGCAATGAAGATATTTCTTAAACTTCCTTTGGTTCCCACAGAACGAAAGCAGCCTCCGTTATAATAAAGCATGCAGCTCCATGGCTTAAGAAGCTGATAATGTCGCTGCATTGGGTCATTTTCTTTGTGTAAAGTGGTCAGAAACAGTGAAAGTTCACCAGCAGATCTGTCTCTTGCAGGAGGACGGGTGTGAGAATTAGTCAGCAGCTAGACCCGCTCAGACGTCCGTGAGGTTGTAACTTAATCTTGACAACATAGTCTTTCCTGGAAGAGACTTGAGCAGCGATTTATCATTTTATAATTTGTGGTTTAAATTTGAGCCATAAACCAAGAAGCAGCTGTATTGGTTTGAGGCACTTTGGAGTCTTTTTAAAACCCCAGAAGGCAGGAAGACAGCTTCAAACTTGAGGCCCCAAACTCTTGGGGTTTAACTGAGAGAGCACAAAGGACGAAGTTTCTGTGCTGGCTTTTTTCTTAAGAAATGTATGGAATGCACGCCTTTGTTTGTTTTAGACTTGGGGGAAAAAGCAGATTTTGATAGCTGGAGCCTTGCGCTGGCCCCCTCCTATCTTGGGATGGCCGGTTTTTGTATGTTCCAGGGGCCCCCTGGGAAATGAGATGCTGGAAGGCTGAGGGGGGGAAATGGGTGGAGAAAGGGGAAGCCAGGGAAAGGGAGGAGTGCCAGAGATAACTCTGCTGACTTCACAGTTTTCCACTGGGGCCTGCCCTGCCTACCTCTGTTGACATCAAAGCTCTGAGTGCCTCTGCGTGCTTGTTCCGTCCGCCCTGCCTGCCGCCACTGGGAGAAGAATTGGCGATTAGCCCTACGACAAAACTGAGAATCAAATTTTTGCAATGAACTTTTTGTTTAAAAATATATATCTATCTCTGTGTGTGTATACACACACACACACACACACATATTATATAGATACATATAATACATATTTGGTTCTATGAGGCAGCTCTGAGTACCCCGTGGGGGGTTCAAGCATCCATCCAGGACAAAGGCAGCTTTTACAGAGATGTCTCCAGAAACTTTGGCAGCTTTCCAAGGTGTCTTATGGGTTCTGCCGCAGTGTTGGCTATCTGTGGGCAGATGGGTGTGGCTTTTGCAATCATGTTGGGGCGCCTGAATTTGGGAAGACTTGGCTCCTCTCCCCAGAGCAAAGCAGGCATCGATTCTTTTTTGTTGGCTTGGTTTTTGTTGTTGTTGTTTTTGAGTACTGGGGATTGAACCCAGGGGTGCTCTACCACTGACCTACACTCTCAGCCCTTTTTATTTTGTTTTGGGACAGGGTCTCCCTTAGTTTCTGAGGCTGGCCTCAAACTTGTATTCTTCTATTTCAGCTTCCCAAATAGCTGGGATAACTGGTGTGTGCCACTGTGCCCGTCTAGGCCATCAGAGTTTGCTAGCAGCTGTACAACAAAATCTGTTGCCATTCCATTTCTTTTTCCTGCTCCCCCTGATAGGATTTACTTGTTTCCATTCCCATTTCTCTTTTCTCTGGAGTCATCTGGCCTCTCCCCAGGGAGGAAGCAGAGGAAATAAGATGATCATATCCGTTTGCTGTCATTTATGACCTTCGAATTTGCTTGTCACTTGAAACTCTGCACCATAACAGTCACAGCACCCTTGCTGAGTCAAATCATACCATGGAGTCTACATGTAAAAACCAAGTTGGACAGCACAGGTTTAAAATACATACATGCACTGTTCAATGTGAATTTATTTTTTCTTTTGGTACTGGGGATTGAACTCAGGGGCACTTGACCACTGAGCCACATCTCCAGCCCTATTTTGTGTTTTATTTAGAGACAGGGTCTCACTGAGTTGCCTAGCGCCTCACATTTGCTGAGGCTGGCTTTGAACTCGCGATCCTCCTGCCTCAGACTCCTGAGTTGCTGGGATTACTTAAAGATAAACCCAGACTAGAAGTGGGTTCCCTGGAAATCCAGCTCCAGCAACAAAACTAAGCACTTAAACCTGTTTAAAAGTTCTATAACCTAGGCTGGAAATACAGCTCTGTGGTAGAGTGCTTAGCATGCATTAGGCCCTGGATTAGATTCTCAGTACCACCAAAAAAAAAAAAAAGGTGAAAAAAAGACATTCCGAAGCTGGCTATTAGTCAAAAGATTCCAGCATTCTCTGCCTTTTAACTTAATCACTGCTGGCTTTTCCTCCTGACTTGAGAAAGTTCCTAGGAGAATGTGGAATAGGCTCTGCGGAATAGGCTTTTCTGGAATGTGGCCACACTGAGAGTTGTCTATGCTTGCTCTGGCTGGGTCTGCACTTGGGCTGAAGAGCATTTTTAAAAACACATGATTCTTGTCTGTAAGGGAAACAATAGAAGTCTTACATTTTAGATAAGAAATCCATGAGTGAGGTAGTTCAAACCCCACAGGTAATAGTAGGGATTTTAAAATTGGGATATTGGAGCTTAGAAAAGTTAGTTAAGAGACATGCCAGCTGGGCATGGTGGTGCACACCTGTAATCCCAGCACTTTGGGAGGCTGAAACAGGAGAATCGTGAGTTCAAAGCCAGCCTCAGCAATGGCGAGGTGCTAAGCAACTCAGTGAGACCCTGTCTCTACATAAAACACAAAATAGGACTGGGGATGTGGCTCAGTGATTGAATACCCATAAGTTCAATTCCCGGTACCAAAAAGAGAGACATACCTAAGGTAAGGTTTCACCAGTTAATCCCACAAGCAAGAATTAGTACCTGAGTCAGTTTGTGACAAATACATCCTTAAGGACCCAAAGCCTAATAAGAGTGTTACTCAAAACTGGGCTTAGTACAAGCAATGAATGAACTGATGCTGTCATGGTGGAGATAGCTGAAACTCTCTGCCCTGGCTTTCTAGACTCAGAGAGTCTCTCCCTTGACTGTCAACACCTTTGATTCAAAGTGCTTTCTGGAGAGCCATTTTGACTCAGCTTGCAGACATTCTTGGGGCCCCCCTTCCAAGAAGAAATGCTATCTGGTGTAGACCCAAGTCAGGCCCTGCCTGCCTGGGAGTATGTCATCTCTGCCTTGGACTGTCTGGCGACTAAAGCTCCAGGCTCCTGCTCTTCAGTCAACACCAGCAAATCTCTGCAGTGTTGGCTCAACTCACAGGCCTTAATCTTTAGCTCTCACATAGTTGAGACAATTCTTTTTTTTTTTTTTTTTTTTTTTTTGGTACTGGGGATTGAATTCAGGGGCACTCGACCACTGAGCTACATCCCCAGCCCTATTTTGTGTTTTTTTATGTAGAGACAGGGTCTCACTGAGTTGCTTAGCACCTCGCCTTTGCTGAGGTTGGCTTTGAACTCGCGATTCTCCTGTCTCAGCCTCCCAAAGTGCTAGGATTACAAGCGTGAGCCACCACGCCCGGCTTGACAATTCTTTTTTTAAAAGAGACATTAAGGCTATATTAAGCTTCTCTTCCCTGAATTCTTTTTCTCAAATGCCCATCGTCTTCCCTTTACTACTATTTATTTCATCCCTGTATGACCTGATACTGGGGAAACCAAGGGGAACTTGGTTCATGATACCATGAATCTGGATAATTGCTGTATCATTTTATTTTATTTTATTTTTTATTTTTTGGTACAGGGGATTGAACTCAGGGGTACTCGACCACTGAGCCACATCCCTAGCCCTATTTTGTATTTTATGTAGAGACAGGGTCTCACTGAGTTGCTTAGTGCCTCGCTGTTGCTGAGGCTGGCTTTGAACTTGCAATTCTCCAGTCTCAACCTCCCAAAGTGCTAAGATTATAGGTGTGCGTCACCATACCTGGGTAATTGCTGTGTCATTTTATAATCAAGTTACAGATCAAAAATCAAAAGATGATTGCTTACAGTCTTCTGTTCCAGTAATGGTGCATTCACTCCACCTAGCAAAGTAAGGCATCTGATGTTCAAGTTCAGTGTTCTCTTGGCTCGCTTCCTAGCTATGGTCAAATTCTCTGCATGCTCAGTCCTTCTTTTCTGAATTATTTGTGGAATTGCCAGGAGGGCAGAAGCATGAAGAATGCAGCAGTGAAAGAAAAAAAGTTATCTGCAAACAATTGACCAAAGCCAGTTGTAGATGGACAGAGTCAGGGTTCTTGGTTGCAAGCAACAGAAACCAACCTGATTGATGGAAATGCAGCTGGGCAACTCATAGAATCACTGGGAAGGTCAGAGAAACAGGAAGCAGGATTTGAGGATCACGGCTAAGGCCATAGGCACAATCACAGCACGGAGAGTGTAAGATGAGGATATACTGCTGCTTTTGCCCAATGCTGGATCACAAATGGCACTGCCACCATCTTCAACCTTGAACACTGGATGCCACCATGAATACCACTGCCCTAAAGCCTCCCCGCAAGAAGGATTCTCCATGGTACCTGTTTATTGGTACAAGTAATGAAGTAATTTCTGATTCACTTTGAAGCAGGTATACTTGCTTGGCCAACTCTTGGTTATGTCCCCATGCCCTATTTGCAAAGAAAAATAAAAAAGAGAGCATCTGGTTTTGGGGGTTTTTCTTTTCTTTTTTTTCAGTGCTGGGGATCAAACCCCAGCATGCGATACAAACATTCCACCAGGGAACTGCATCCCCAGTCCCAGTGCTCTTCTTCCTTAGTGCAATCAAGATTCATAAAGTGAGCTGGGCGTGGTGGTTCACGCTTGTAATCCCAGCACTTAGGGAGGCTGAGACAGGAGAATCGCGAGTTCAAAGCCAGCCTCAGCAATGGTGAGGCATTAAGCAACTCAGTGAGACCCTGTCTCTACATAAAACACAAAATAGGGATGGGGATGTGGCTCAGTGGTTGAGTGCCCCTGAGTTCAATCCCTGGTACCAAAAAAAAAAAAAAAAAAAAAAGATTCATAAAGTGGTAAATCTCCTAAACACAGGAAGAGAGTTCAGATGCTGACTAGTCACAAATGACCCTGCCTAAACCCCCTTCCTCTAATCCCATGTGAGGGGAGGGCCTGGGTCAATACTGATGGCCCGCCAGAGAATTATAAATGAGCCCAGTACACACAGTCCAGCCCTGAGCCCAGTACTTGTTACTGATCTGAAAAGCAGTTCCCTTAGTTTAGCAAGAGCAGCATAACCAGGTTCCTGTGTCGTGTCTGTCCCCTTGTCATGTCTCTCCTCCGCTTCCTACAAGGGGCTCCTTCCAGCCCCAATGAGGGGAGACAGGGAGCAGCAGGGAGGTTCACACAGCCTCTCCTTCTGCATGTGAATCAGCCCTGCCTGCTTCTGCTGTGGCCAGCCATCCTTTCACACCAGCAGGAAGGAAACTGAAGTTGATGCCATCTAAAAACAAAAGACCAGGGGCTGAGGGTGTAGCTCAGCAGGAGAGCACTTGCCTAACACGCACAAGGCCCTGTGTTCAACGTCCAAGCACCCCAAATAAAACAAATAAAAGTTTTCCTAATTTCTCTTTCAGAGGGTTTATCACTGATGTATAGAAATGCAATTGATTTGTGGGTGTTGATTTTATATCCTGCTACTTTGCTGAATTCATTTATTCTAAAAGTTTTCTGGTAGCATTTTTTGGATCCTCTAAGTATAGAATCATATCGTCTGCAAATAATGATAGTTTGAGTTCCTCTTTTCTGATTCGTATCCCTTTAATTTCTTTCGTCTGTCTAATTGCTCTGGCTAGTGTTTCCAGGACCATGTTGAATAGCAGTGGTGAGAGAGGGCATCCCTGTCTAGTTCCTGTTTTCAGAGGGAATGATTCCAATTTTTCTCCATTTAGGATGATGTTGGCCTTGGGTTTAGCATAGATAGCTTTTACAAAGTTGAGGCATGTTCCTTCTATCCCAAGTTTTTCTAGTGTTTTGAGCATAAAAGGGTGTTGTATTTTGTCAAATGCCTTCTCTGCATCAATTGATAAAATCATATGATTCTTATCTTTAAGTCTATTGATGTAATGTATTACATTTATTGATTTCCGTATGTTGAACCAACCTTGCATCCCTGGGATGAACCCCACTTGATCATGGTGCGCTATTTTTTTGATATGTTTTTGTATGAGATTTGCCAGAATTTTACTGAGAATTTTTGCATCTATGTTCATCAGGGATATTGGTCTGAAGTTTTCTTTCTTTGATGTGTCTCTGTCTGATTTTGGAATCAGGGTGATACTTGCCTCATAGAATGAGTTTGGAAGGGTTCCCTCCTTTTCTATTTCATGAAATAGTTTGAGGAGAATTGGTATTAATTCTTCTTTGAAAGTCTTGTAGAACTCAGCTGAGAATCCATCTGGACCTGGGCTTTTCTTGGTTGGAAGGCTCTTGATGGCCTCGTCTATCCCATTCACAATAGCCTCAAAAAAAAAAAAATTGGGGAATCAATTTAACAAAAGAGGTGAAAGACCTCTACAATGCAAACTACAAGACACTGAAGAAAGAAATTGAAGAAGACCTAAGAAGATGGAATAATCTCCCATGCTCCTGGATAGGCAGAATCAATATTGTCAAAATGGCCATATTTCCCAAAGCGATATATAGATTCAATGCAATACCAATTAGAATCCCAATGTCACTCCTTTTAGAAATAGAAAAGGCAATCATGAAATTCATTTGGAAGAATAAGAGACCCAGAATAGCCAAAGCAATCCTTAGCAAGAAGAGTGAAGCAGGAGGCATCACAATACCTGACTTCAGATTATACTACAAAGCTATAGTAACAAAAACGGCATGGTACTGGCATCAAAA
>PVHX01013280.1:0-28805 GCA_004024805.1 Geosciurus inauris
GGCAGAACAGGATAGGATAGGATAGGATAGGATAGGATAGGATAGGACAGGGCAGGGCAGGGCAAGACAGGGCAGGACAGGACAGGACAGGATAGAATAGGATAGGATAAGATAGGATAGGATAGGGCAGGACAGGGTAGGATAGGACAGGGCAGGACAGGGCAGGACAGGACAGGACAGGATAGGATAGGATAGGATAGGGCAGGGCAGGGCAGGGCAGGGCAGGACAAGGCAGAGAAATGGAGAGGAAGAAACCTCCTGTGAAACTTAAATGCCCTGCTGTGTGGACAGCCCAGAGCCATACTTTGTTTCACCATTTCCAAACCCTGCATCAATGATGTGGCCTCCGCAGATCCTGTAAGCCCAGCACAGCAGCAGCTCTGAGGGGCACAGATGCTATGGCTAGTCAAGGGGCTCTGCCAAGCCCACCATGGGATTGGCTGTCCCTGGCCTCCTGGGCTCATCCTTCCTGGCCACAGTGACGTGACAAATGATGGCAATAGACCTCAGGGGCCTGCAGAATGGCACCACACAGCCCATTCCCATCCCCGTGGAATCCTGGCCACCTCTCCGCAGTACCCGTAATTGCAATTTAAACCTCCGGACACGTCTCCACGTAATGCCTTAATAGCATCGGCAACCACAACCGCAGCTGGATGGAGGACGCTTTACCCCAGAAACGTGACTCATGCCTACCTTGTGCTTGAGCTTCAACTATACAGCTAAGAATTCCTCTCTCAATCTGAAACACATGTTCTACCTCCACAAGACACTGCACGTGAACCAGGCCCTTCCTCCTGGCCAGTACATGGTCTTCATCAGCCTTCTCCCACGTCCACAGGTCCCTGGGAGCCCCTCCAGCCGGGCCACGGGACCACCAACCCTCCCTCCACCTCTGACCTTGGGGCCCTGAAGCAGGGCCCTGACATGGGATTCTCCTGTTCCCAGCACAGTCACTGAGGAGCCCCACCTTGCCCTCAGCCCTGTACACACTCATCCTGATATGTCCTATCTCATCCTCTGCTTTGGGGTCCTTGGGACAGGCTGGTACATGGGACATTTGGAAACAGGAAGGGTCCTCTCAAACTACATGGTCACCATCAGAATCAACAGGCAAATCTTCCTTCTTAGCATCCAAAGCATGGTTTCTACTTCAGCCTGAACACAGCGTGGGGCACAGACACCATGACGGGGTAGGCATGAGGCACCCTCAGACCCTGCCCACCCAAGGCCCGCATGCTCTTGCAAGCTCTCAGGAGAATGCTGGGGAGACCTGGGTGCACAGGCCTTGGCACACCAATTCTCAAACACACAAATAAGATCTGTGCCACAAGTTCTGCTGTCAGCGTGACCAGTGACCTACTGAATGTCTGGTTACAGCTAGCAACAGCATGTCTGAGTGTCATGTCTAAAAATGACCCAGGTTATTAGACCAGGAGGAAAAAGCAACAAGTCACATGTCCCAGAACAAAGATGAATGCTGGGCTGGCTGTGGCTCAGTGGCAGAGCGCCTGCCTAGCATGTGAGAGGCACTGGGTTCCATCCTCAGCACATATAAAAATAAATAAAGTGATAAAAAAAAATCCTTTAAAAAGATGAATGTCACCCCCCCACCAAGGAAAAAGCTGAGCTCAAAGAAGTTTGTGCCTATGTGGACACATACAATGGGAATTAGCTTTTAAGCACAGGTTAACTCCTGATGGAAACGGACACACTGCACCCCCAAGGGCTGAGGCAGGGACTGCCTGCCCCGTGTCAGGGCCCTGGTTCAGGGCCCCAAGGGTCTGGGCACACAAGTGACACGCACCGTCACGGGAGGATCAAGACATGTGATACCAACTCCACAGGCGTGACACAGGAAGTCTATTTCAGTTCTAAAGATACCAATGTATTATGGTCATCTTTTAACAGCTCTTATCTTTCAAAGATACATCCTGAAATCTCTGGTGATATGATAACCAGGTACTACTTCAGAACTACTAGAAAAAGAAGGAGCCACTGCATTGTCCACAGCACTGCGGGGAGACGAGTTAAGAAGTATCCACACCAAATATTCAGATTTCAAGTTGAGAAAAGTGGTAAGCCTTCTTCAGATCCCAGTGCTAAGTACAGAATCTGAGCGAGCTGGAGTCCCTTACATGTGCAGTGTTGCTGCACACACGATAGGGCGCACACATGTACACGCACAGCACACGTGTACTGCGCAATACGCATGACTTACACGCAGCACACCCCACCCCGCGATGATGCAGCAGCCAGCAGGGCGACCGTACGCACAGGAGCAGGCTGCATGATGTGAAGTCTACGTGCCCTTTATGAAGCCCTTTCTTTCTCCAGCTGCGGGGATAGTGGGCCCCAGCAGCAAAGAGACCAGTGTAAATGAACAGAGACGCTGTCTTCAGGGAGGAGGGAGAGGAGGATCCTGCAGGGAGGACAGGAATGCCACCTGCCTACCAAGGTACTTGGGGACCCTTTACCTGTGTCAGCTCCCGGGTCTCCCTCTCAGAGAGCAGTATCTGGCTCCTCTGCAGCTGCAGTGACCCGCCTTCCTGGTTTCCTGCAACCAGCTCACCCTGTGTGGGGCAGCCCATCGGCCCGGATGCTGGAATGGAAAGCTGAGGTCAGCGGTGACATCTTTCGGAAGATACAAACCACACACAAACATTCAGAGCCTTACAGGGGAGGGCTGGTCTGCCACGGCACTTTGGCCTGGTGAGCGTGTCCATGCACAGTACAGGTCTCTATCCCCACACCTCTGCCGAGCTGAACACCCCACCCAGGACCACTGTTGGCTTCATACTCACGAGAGTGTGCAAATATCCAGGGACTAATTCTATAACTATCTCTAAAGAAAGGCCATTTATCCAAAAGTGGTCAATTTTTATTTTTTAACTTTTTGGTACCAGGGATTGAACCCATAGCACTTAACCATTGAGCCATATACCCAGCCTCTTTTTTATATTTTATTTAGAGACAGGGTCTCACTGAGTTGCTTAGGGCCTTGCTAAGTAGCTGAGGCTGCTTTGAACTTGTGATCCTCCTGCCTCAGCCTCCCAAGTCATTGGGATTACAGGTGAGCACCACTGTGCCTGGCCAATTTTTTTTTTTCATTTGAGTAAAGACTGAAGATTTGGAATCTAAAACACAAGAACCGTTGAAACCTGGTGAAGTGTACATAAAACACATCACTAGGAAACTTCAGGGACATCTGGGCTATTCCATAGAACACGGTGATTCCAGAGAGCACAGGAAATGGCCAGCCATCAGAGCCAACTGAAGCCGCATGTAAGGTTGTGCTGAGGCAGAGGGTGAGTCACCGCTGCCTTGGCCAGGCAGGGCTGGGCAGGACGTGGTATCTCTGAGGTTTGGGGCACCATGAGCTGCAGGACTCACGGGACACCTGCACACTGGGCCATCTCAGTAACGACAGGGAAGTGGGCCAAAAACAGTGTGAAAGTCCCCATGAAGTGTGGCTCCTGGTGGCTGCCCATAGGGTGCCACCTGTCCTTTATTTAGAGAGTAGCTCCAACTGCAGCCCCAGCACTTCACAGCCCAGGTAGGAGCTGCAACTGGAGTCTGATCTTTGCTGTGCTCCATGATCAAGCCTCCCCAGACATGGCGCAGCTAAGTGGGGGAAAACATCATCGTCTCAGCAGCCTTTGGTACGGGACGGGGGCTGGTGACCTCCATGCCTTCCTTTTAGCTAGACAACATACAGCAGCCTGGGAGCCACTGCTAAACGTATCAGAAAAGAATAGGAAAGAAAGCACATGGGAAGAGGGTGCCTTGTTGGGCTTTAAAGGCAGGAGCAAAATCGATCAGGTGCAGTACTTTCCAACACACCGGACTTCTCTGTCCTCTCCAGGAAAGCGACTAGGCACCTCCAGCACACACACACAATCTCCAGTCTCCTTACCTCTTACAATAATCCTTTTAAGGTAACCTCCCCTGAGTGCCAGAGTGAGCAGAATTGCTTCCCCACCCAGGATGAATGTGGCTGAGGGGAGAACAGGCATGCAGGAGAACATGGGCATCAAGCTAAGGGAGGTGAAGGCACCTCTACTAAGGATCACTCTGCGTGTCTCAGTGGCCAGGTCTCCCAAAACAGCACCTTTAGGATATATCACTAAGATGGGTGCTTTCCTATTCTATTCTTAAACAAACAAAAAGAGTATTTGCCAAGTGCTAATGTTATGATGCTATCTGCAAAGCTGCCCAGCAGCTGCAGGGCCCTGCTAATTAGCACTTCTCTGCAAAACATCCAGGCACTGCCCTGCAGCAGCTAGCAGGGTGAGCAGCTAATGAGGTTGGACAACAGGACAGACACAAAGGGTGTGTCCCACAGCTGCCATCAGCTGAAGCAGAGGACCGCAGGGCTGGGGGCAAGACTGCACCATATGCAGCATGAAAAGGCTCTGCCAGGCAGGCTGCAGGGAGCCCATCCCAGGCCCAGAGGATCCCCTGCTGCCCGTACAGGCTTGCTCAGGTGTCTAGGGCAGTGGACACCCCTTCAGCCGGCTTGTATTGAGCCAGGCACTATTCTGCAGTCCTCACAGCTCTGCCCACAGCCTTGGTGGTCCTGGTTGGTATGAGCTCTCCTAAGGGCCTTTCGTGGGGTCCAGCTCCAGCACGTGCTCTGGGCAGTGGAGCCCTGGTGTTGCTGAGATGTGGCTGGGTTTTCATTCAACACTCAAGGCTCTAGGGAGACACTGACTGAATTCCAACAGCTAAGACTACTTTAGCGAACAGAGGGCCACGGATGCATGAAGGGCTTGGGGATATTTTCCCTGAGCCGCAGGGTCAGCCGGGACTCAGCTAAGCCGCAGGCTCCACTACCGCCAGGGCTGGCTGCTGACTCAGTTGTACAGAGTTTTAAAACATCTGAGGAGAGGTGTGGTGGCTCTGTGCAGGGCAGCTGCTATCTCTTCAGTAGTAATATCCAGTTAAATAAAAGCAGCAAAAATGGCTCTGCCAAGAAGGGGATGAGAGACAACTGCACCTTCTTGGAATGAGGAAGCCTAAGAATGTCCTAAGTGAGGTCACGCTGGAAGAGGGACCCCAGACACTGGCCCCCAGGGATGGCCTCTGCACTGTACCGGGCGGCAGGAAGTCCCCTCTCCGCCCAGGAGAGGCGCAGCTGTAGCCTAAGCACTCCCCTGCAGATGAGACACAGAACTATACCTTTGCACAGGCGCAGAGGAAAACCTGCCAGCACTCTACCTGGGCAGACCTGCCCCTGGGCCCTGGCCTTGTGCCGCATCTGCACTGGAGGAGATGCCCCTTTACCCAGGGTACCCCAGGCAACGTGGGACGTGGAGAGCTAATAATAATATAACTATGGGTCAGAAAAACACAAAATGGAACATGCACATCCATTCATGTGGGAGGGACAGCATAAGGAAGCTGACCCAGGAGACAGCAGTTCATGTGATTCCAATAGACTATATTTTCAAGGAGTAGAAAATGTATGGCAGAATCAGGCGCAGTAGCCTCCAAGAGGGTCAGCAGCTGAGAACTGAGAACCCCATCTCACCAGGCTTTGGGTTACCCAAGAGCACACCACGCACACAAATGCCTGCATGCCCCAGGACCTGTGCTGGGATCCCTAAGAACTCTGTCATGCACAGTGTGCTGCTTGTGTCCTGGGACCCAGGGCTCTGTCACATACAGCACAGTGCCTGCATCCTCAGGGACCCTATGCTAGAACCCTCAACTGAAGTTAGAACTCCTCCACCCAGGAAGACAGCCAGGAGCCACTGACCCTGTAAAGACACTGTCACCCATCCACCACTGTGCCTCGTGCTGGTTCTGGGGACACCCTGAGTGACCACAGACACAAGTGTTGTGGACAGCTAAAGTTCTGGGAGCCTCCTTGATCCTGGTTCCGGGAAACCTCTCTGAGCAGGTGATAGCAGCAAGCAGCTAAGACAGATCAGCTAACAAATGACCCACAGAAAATGCTGTACAAGCTGCAGTCATGGGATGTGAGAGGAGGGCACCTCACTGTGGGGCTGCCTCCAGAGCCACACCCAGGCAAATCACAAAAACACATGACACGGACTCTAGTGGGAGCCTTGCCAGCCCTCCCAGAGGCTGTTAAGAGCACCGAGGACTCTGAGGCATCATCAGAGGGAGGAGGCCCAGAAAGTCTAGGATCACAGGCTGTGGAGAGAGAAGAGGACTTCAGACAGAGAGGCAGGTGTCCAGGTGAGACCTGTACTCCAGTGGGCAACACACACGGGTGCTCCCTGGCCGTGGTGAGGCATCTAACAACGGCACAGACAGGGATTCCACACAGGTTGAGAGTGAACCCCAAACTCCAGAATCCCTAATGCTCCACACACGCCCCCAAACACTCGGGGCACAAAGATGACACAAGCAGAAAAATCCCACACCATGGAACTTTGTTTCACGTACAAAATTCATGAAAAATATTGTATGAAATTACCCTCGGGCTATGTGTATAAGGTGTGTGTGAAACATGAATGAGCTTCGTGCTGACTTAGTCCTGGCCTCAAGATACACAAATATTCCGAGATCTGAAAAAATCCAAACTCCCAAACATCTGTGTCCCAAGCATTTCAGATAGGGATACCCGACCTGCACTGTCTTCAGATCTTTTCCTGCAAACTGGAAACTATTCTGAACTCTAAATGTAATTTTGAGGGTTCTAAGCAGAAGAGAAGCAACCTACAGCTGCACCTCCCTGAGGCAGCTGCTGGCCTGTCTTCCCACTCCCCTGGATCTGGTCCTGGAGCGGGCGCTGCCTCCCCCATCTGCCTGAAACATCTGTGCAGTTCTCTGGAACACAGCACCCTGGCCCGGAGCGCTGCCTGCAGACACCGCGACACTGCCCCCCGGTGGCTGTGTGCACACAGTGCGCCTCCACCAGGCTGCACCCAAGGCCTCAGCCGGTTTCACCTCTACTGCCTCAGCAGTTTCCAACGCCAAGCAGTAAAAACAAAGAAGCTGGACGCACAACAGCAGCACATGAAGATGAAGGTGAAGAGGACAGCACCACCCCAGCCTGTGGTCAGGAACACCACCGAGTCCCAGCAACTCAGGCTGCCTTCCCCACTGAGGCTCAGCACACGCTTTCTGCACGTGGACCCCACCAGGCCTGGCCCCCAGGTCCACCGCTGCCAAGTGCACACTCCAAGCCACTGGAAATGAGGAGTGGGACAGGGATGTGGCTCTGTGCATGAGGTCCTGAGTTCATCAAAGCAACAGAAAAGGAAGGCAGGGAGAAATGAGGATGGCACTCACTGAGCACCCCAACATGCTGAGAGCCCCCCAGGAGGTGAAGAGACACTGGGGACACCCCCGTCACACCCACACGGGATCCTCATGACATCTCTTTCCTGTGTCCCTTCCCCGGAGACTCAATAAATCCAAACATGCCGTTGGCAGAAGAGTGCCACCAAGATTTCCTGCAGCCAGGTCCATAGCAGGGACCTAGAGAGGGAGGGCACCCTGTGTCCCTGGGGCAGCGCTGAGGGGACACCTCGTCCTGAGGCATCTGAAGACCCTAGGAGGAGGGATGAATCCAGACTGAGCACAGCCACATCGGGGGCCAGGAGGACATGGCCAGACAACGGAGGGCATGGACCTTGCTGCCGCATGTGCCTTCCAGCTTCACCAGCTGGGAAAGGCCTAACAAGCCAGAAGAGCTGCCCAGGGCACAGCACGAGCCCCCCTGGAACACATGCAGTCACCTCCTGTCTCACTCTGTAAGGGCGGGTCCATGTTTCTGCTCTCCCTCAGCCTACGTCTCGATGGACACTCAAGGTCCAAGTCCCTTTCTGTGCCAGTTCTGCATGGTGACCTTCCTTCTCACACCCAAGGCCCATGCCCTGTTCTGTATAGCAGCTTCTCATTCCTACGCCTTCATCTCCAGCTCTATGCTGCCCCTTGCCCTGTCCCGATGCAGGCATGGCCAGGAGTACGGTGAGGAGAGACACGTCCACGTAGACATCCTCCCTCTTGCTGGATTCTGGTGTCGAATCTGGCCCATTGCAGGGCCCCTGGAGAAGGCTGAGCCCTCCAACACTGCCATGTCCTCAAGGAAAGCACACCTGGGCTGCGGCTTGGCAGACTCACTGCCAGGGGCCAGGAGAGGCTGGGAGGCTGGGAGGCATGGGGAAGGAGGCCCATCAGCACAGGTGGCTCATGCCAGGTTAGGTCTGGGAGTGCTAGTTCTTGAACCAGCCTGAGGAGAAGGACGAGAGGACAGTGGGCTTGGACGTTCTTTATTCTGAACGTGTTCAGAGCTTGGGCCCCTGGTGATGATGTTGATAGGTGCCGTCCTTAAGTGATTGGGGTGCTGCCCCCAGAAGGGATCAAAGCAGTTCTTATGGGATCCCAGTTAGTTCCTGAAAGGTCAAGTTTTTATAAAAGCACAAGTCTGACTTCTGAATCTCTCTGGCTTCCTGTCCTGCCCCTGACCGCTTCCTCTTGCATACACTCCTACTACAATATCACCTGCCATGAGGCCTTCACCAGAGACCAAATAGAAGGGGCTGCCCCATTTTGGGCTTTAAGCCTCCAAACTTATAAGATAAATAAACTTCTTTTCTTTATAAGGTTTCCAGTTTCTGGTATTTTGTTATAACAACACATTCACACATATAACAACACATAGAGTCACTATAATAAAATACCTGAGTCAACTTATAAATAAAAAAGGTTTAATTTGGCACACAGTTCTAGGAGTTCCCACTCTGAGACCAGGCACCCCACTGAGACCTGTGGTGAGGCAGCATCAGCACAGGGAGGAGTGTGACCATTCACCCCATCACAAGCCAGGAGGCAACAGAGGCATGAAGGGGCTGGGGTCCCACATTCCCCTTCAAGGGCATGTCCCTAGTGACCTAAGAACTTTTCACCAGGTCCCACCTCCAAAGAGTTCCACCACCTTTCAACAGTGCCATCCTGGGGACCAAGCCTTCATTCAACGCAGGGGCCCTTGGGGGACATCCAACATCCCAACTACGGCACTGACCAGTTTTGAAATCCACATGTCTATCAAGTGCATGACAGAACACCGCAGTCAGGCTCACAGGTGTCCAGACTGAGCAGGGGAGCTAGGAACTGCTCGTGTCTGGACACAAGGGCGGTCTGATCTGGCCACTGACCTGCATGCCAGGAGCAGCTCCTCTCTGTGGAGGAGGCGGCTCCAGAGCTTCTGAGCACAGAGGCGTCTTGCAGCAGCTCGATCTTCCTGCTAAACTGCGCTTCTAGAATGGGAAAGACCTCCGGCATCTTGGCAGATATCACTCGATAGGACACGTCTGGCCTCCCAATAAACCGCTGGCGAATGCTGATTTCATAAGGTGAGTGGACCCTGATGTCGTCTAGGTCCTCCCCCTCAAACCTGTGTAGGAGCAAAGAATCGGAGTCATGGATTTCCAACCCAGAAACCAGGACGGTGAGCCCTCCTGGCTTAACATGAAAGTCTGTGCCTTGGGAAATGACAGCAGGGATTCTGAGCGTGACCCCTTCCTTTCCCAGGGGCTCACAAGCAGCCACGGAGGTGCCTGCCTTGGGCTTTGCTTCCGCTGGCGTCTTCCAGAGCCTGGAGCTGAAAGGCCACCACGAAGGGGACTCCAGTTCTGTCAGCAATCTGGAAGGGAAAGGAAACAGGAACCTGAGTAAATCTGCTTTACAAGAGCGATGGCTTTGTTTGTTGGAAGACTGCTTTAACCTTTGTAAAGCACATTACCATCAATGCTTCCCACAAGCACTACAAAGCTCAACAAGCAGGGCGGTCACTCCCATGGTTGCAGAGGGGTGCTTGAGGTTCAGGGCAGTGAGGATGCCCGTCTAGAGGTACCCAGCTGATCTGCAGTAAAGATATGGCAAATATGCACATAGCGCTATGATATTTCTCTTTCCATAATATTCTGCCTTGACCTGAGGAATTTGGACTCAAAATCAATCCTGACTCAATTGCTAGAGGGCTCAGATGACTTTCTCCAGTGTGGACAGTGTGTGCTGTTCAGTACAGCAGGAGTCACACACGACTACTGAGCACCTGAGTGCAGCCTCTCCAACCAGGGACTGGACGGCACAACTCAGAAGTGACCACTAGTACCACTCAGAAACACCTCTACAGAGCCAATGGAAGTGACCACTGGTGCCACTCAGAAACATCTCCACAGAGCCAATGGAAGTGACCACTGATGCCACTCAGAAACACCTCTACAGAAGCAACAGAAGAGACCACTGGTGCCACTCAGAAACACCTCCACAGAGCCAATGGAAGATGACCACTGGTGCCACTCAGAAACACCTCCACGGAGCCAACGGAAGAGATCACCGGTGCCACTCAGAAACATCTCCACGGAGCCAATGGAAGTGACCACTGGTGCCACTCAGAAACACCTCCACGGAGCCAACGGAAGAGATCACCGGTGCCACTCAGAAACATCTCCACGGAGCCAATGGTAGATGACCACTGGTGCCACTCAGAAACACCTCTACAGAGGCAACGGAAGAGAGGAAAATGGAGCAGGAAAGAAAAACCAAGGTCAAGTGGAACAAGAAGGAAATAAAGATGAAACAGCGGAATCAAACTGAACCAAATTAGCATATATACTACATGTAATTAGACTAAATGCACTAAGTGAAAGGCAGACTGTCAACACAAAGGAAGGAACAAGATCCAGCTATACAGGGTTACATGTTTACAAGGCTACATGTTCAGAGACACACGGTAAAAATGTGAAAACACAGGTACAGTGAAAGCCAAGGATCGGAAACAGACGTGTCGTGCTAAACGTGAGTGAGTGCGGGTCACTGCAGGTGAAGAGGGCACAGCATGGGGGTAAGACGATCAATCCAACAGAAAGACAGCATTAAACGTGTGTGCACGTAACAGAGCTTTTAAATTAATCAAGCAAAAGAAACTGACAAAAATCAAAAAGAGAAACAATCACTGTTGTAGATTTTTTTTTTAAACTGGTAAAGTGTCTCTGGGTTTAATCCCAGTGCTATAAAAATTAATATATTAATTTAATTAAATTAAAAAATGAAAGGTTTGGAAGTACATAAAGAGGAAGAAAACAGAGATGAGGAAAAGAAGAGAGACGTCTCATCAGCTTAGTGAGGCCCTATCTCAAAATAAAAAATGAAAAACAGAAAGGGCTGAGGACGCAGCTCAGTGGTACAGCACCCTGGCTGGACTCAATCCCTAGTACCAAAAAAAAAAAGAGAGAAAAAAGTGCTCTGTCCACAAAGAAATGAAATGAAAGCAATAACTAAATGATAACCTCAAAATATTCAAATATTCGGAAATTAAACACATGCTGAAGTCATACAGGGACCCAAAAAAGGAAAAAGGAAATTAGACCATATTGAAAGTCAATCAAAATGAAAATAAAATAAACAAAAACTGGTAGGAAGCAAATAAGAGCAGCCTTTAGAAAACAGCAGCTCTCAATGCACACACACGAAAACCTCCTAGAAAGGTCAAAGTCAGTGAGCTAAGCTTCTATTTCAAAAAGTTCCAAAACAAAGGACAAACTAAATTCAAGTGAGTAGAAAAAAGAAATGAAATTGAAAACAAAAAAATGAAACATTGACAAAACCAAAATTCAGTTCTTTGAAGTAATTTTAAAAATTAATAAACCACTAACAAGAAATGATCAAGAAAAAAAATGCAAATTACCAATATTGGGAATGAAAAGTGGAGAAAGATTACCATAGATCTTGAAAGGCTTGTGGATATTATTCCCAATAAATTGACAACTTACATGAAATGGAAACATTTGAAAAATCAAACCTTCTGAAACTAAAGCAAGAAAAAAATTAAGAATACAAATTATACCTGTAATTCCAGCAACTCAAGAGGCTGAGGCAGGAGGGTTGCATGTTCAAGGCCAGCCTGGACACCTTAGCAAGACCTTGTCTCAAAATGAAAAGAGCTAGGGGATATGGCTTAGTGGTAGAGTGCCCCTGGGTTCCATCCCCAATACTGCCATACACCAAGGAATAGAAACAGCTTCACAAAGAAAGTGAATCTCTAATAAAGATCTTGTCATAGGGCTGGGATTGTAGCTCAGTGGTAGAGCGCTTGCCTCGCATGCGTGAGGCCCTGGGTTCGATCCTCAGCACCACATACAAACCAATAAAATAAAGACATTGTGTCCATCTATTAAAAAAAAAAAAAAAAAAAAAAGATCTTGTCATAGCAAAAACTATGATCCAGGTGGTTTTGTCAGGGGGATAAGAGACATCTCCTGAGAAGTGTTTGAGGAGTTCCCAAAGGGGGAACGTGACTCGGGACCAATGAGGTTCTCGGCACAATACGGAAGAGTTTCAGAATGTGCCAGTCCAAGGCACAGACAGAGGGTTATTCAGGACAGCAGGTGTGCACTCAAGGAAGAAGAGGGTTGATCTCAAAAGAGAGACGCCTTTGGGTGAGGCAAGGAACATGCACCCAAGGGAGAATGCAGGCTCTGCAGAGGGAGACAGCAACCTGTTGGTGCAGGTGTTGCTATTTACAGGGGCTGGCGCTTGGGCTGGACAGGACGCGGAGGCAGGTAGAGCTGTACAAGTCCATGACAATGCATTTCTCTGGTTTTACAAGGGTAGAGGCCAAGGGCAGGTCCCTCGAGGTTTTCCACTGTGCTTTCTATATCTCAGTGGCTCGTGGCCATTTCCTTTAAGATGCAGTATCTCTCTACACACCCTAAATCCCTTTCTCAGTTTCACTGAATTCTGTCAAACATTAAGAAATAAATAACACCAACGGTATAAAGAATAGTGTAAGAGCAAGTGCTTTGCCCTTCGTCTCACAAGACCACACAACTCTCACGCCAAGCCAATGCGGACCTTACAGAAGACAGCACACAATGTGTGGGGCTGGAGGCCTCCCCAGAGGCACAGACTTCTACTTGGATCTTTCAGGCTCTTGCACATCTGAAAAGAATTCAAGGAGAAGTCAGTTTCTATCAGAGGAAGAAGAAACTTTGTTAAAAAAGTGAAAGGGCTTGAAGATGCACATTTCCAGAGTAGCATCTGGGCCATCTCAAAAGGGAGAGGTGCCTTTTGGGGTCTCTGCCTCTTTTTTTAGAGGAAGGTTTGTGAGAAGGGAGCCTGGGAAGGTATAGGGGATAGGGTCACCCTGGTGACCACACGATGGTTTATGGTGATCTGGCTATTCTCAGGCTTTTTGGATGGAGGCTGTCTCCTCTCTCTAGTCAGCAGATGATGTCTGGAATGCAGCCTACATCATAGGTTTCCTAACATATTGTATCTCTGCTGGGCATGGGTGCACACCTATAATCCTAGCGGCTCAGGAGGCTGAGGCAAGAGGATCTCAAGTTCAAAGCCAGCCTCAGCACCTTAGTGAGGCCATAAGCAACTCAGTGAGACCCTATCTTTAAAAAAATAAAATAAATAAAAAGGGCTATGGATGTGGCTCAAGGTTAAGGGCCCCTGAGTTCAATACCCAGTACCAAAAAAACAAAACAGAAAGCCCCTAAAACAAAACATCGTACCTCTGTTAAATCTGTTTTAAAAGTACGTGTGTTAGTACAATGCTTAGGCAAATTTAAAGTGTACAGGATAATTTTTGTAAGTGAGTGAGTTTAGGGTAACTTTAAGATTCACGTATTTTTTCAGAAGTTTGGGAGTGGCGAGCCAGGAAGGACAGGCCCGGGGTGACGTGAGCAGCCGGCACAGGGTTTTAGTTGGGAGCTCCAGTCTTCCTCCTGCCTTTGGTCTCCTCCCACCCACCTTTTGTTTCTTCTCCCTTCTACCTCATTACCAACAGGTCACACACAGAAGCAAATTTCCCGATGAAGCATCAGCAGCTCACATCTGACAATGTTGGGGGACAGACACGAGGACGGTGGAAGTCGAGGCTGGAATGAGTCTACAATGGCCCACTGTGCCGGCCCCACACGCTTTCTTTGCCAAAAAGCAATTTGCCTGCAGCCCTGCCTGGCCTAAGTGGACAGGATATGTCACACCCACAGCAAACGGAGGCTCGGGCAAAGGTCAGGCAGGCAGTGCAGGTAATGGAGGATGGGGATCCAGAGAGAGGATGACGCCTGGTCATCAAAGAAAGGACACATTGCTAGCGGTTAACCTCCACACCCCTGCTCTCAGTCACCACACAGGGAACAAAGAGAAGACAACAATTAAAAAGGGGGTTCCTGGGGTCTACAAGAAAGCAAGTCACAGCCCCTCCCACGGGATTTCAGCTCTGAAGCCCCACTTCTCTTCAGAGACGTCTGCCTACACCACTTTCTCCACGCTCGCCTCAATGACGGTCCAGCGTGTCATCTCAACACCGGGAACAAGAGCAGGCTCCCTGTCCACCACAGGCTGTATCAGTGACATGTAAGACGTGGTGAAACTGGAGAAAGCGAATTCATTTCAGGACGATGTTGGAAATGAATCATGTAACTCATCTTACCAGTAGAGAAATAGAAGGATGGCTCCATGATCACCACAGATGGAGAAGAGTGACCTGAAGAGACTCATTACTCAGCCCCATTAAAACTTCCAACAAGCCAGAGAGAGAAGAAGAGTATCCAGCTGGATGAAGGGTCCCTATAAAAACAGCTAACAGCAAGCCTGATGTTGACCAAGGGTCAGAAACAGTGGAAGCCGAGCAGCTCTAGACTCCTGCAAGCTCTGGAAGCACCCCAAGTGTGCCACAGGGAACGCACCTGGTCTTCCTTCCCCATCCAGGCAGCCAGCTCCTGAGGTCCTTGACGTCTCCGAGGTGATGTGTCCTGTCTGCTGCTGAGCCCCCTGCTGACTGGCAGCCCAGGCAGCTTCAGGATGGGGCTGGTCCCTGAAAGACCAGAGAAGAGAGAGGGGCTCCAGGGAAGAGAGAGGGGCTGCGGGCTGAGTGGACCACCAGGGGCCGGTGATCTACTCTGTCATGCCCATGGAAAGAAACCCATGAACAGCCCAGAGCACAGGGTTCTGGGAGCCTGGTGGCTGAACCTGTGGAGGCTCCTGGAGGAGGAGGTGAGATGGGGCAAAAGACAGGTGGCTAACTATCAAAGCAAAGGAAATGGTAGATAGCACTCCCCCCACCTGGCTGCCAACAAGCCTGGGGAGGGAAGGATCCCACTTTCCACACAGGCAATCACCCACCACACGGCTCTCTTCCTGCCCTCCTGGCCATTTCTGGTCACATAGGCAGGGTGGAGGGGACACCAGAAGAAAGAAAATCTAAAATCTATAAAAGGGGCAAGACACCCCCACTCCCTTGGGCACCAGTTCTGGACCCCTCCTCTCTCTCCCTCTCCCTCCGTCTTTCCCTCCCTCCCTCTTTCTGTTTTGTTTCTTAAATAAAATTTACTTTCTGCTTTTGCCTCTCTCCTGTGTTTATTCAACACTAGGGAACAAGGACCTGATTCTCATTTTCAAGACTGGTTTCAATGGGCACGATGGCCTCCTCCCCTACCTCACTGACGCATCTCTCCACTGCACCCTTTCTAATATCCTGATGATAAACCAGTAACTGTCGGGAACTATTTCCCTCTGCTGTGAGAACCACTTGAACTAATTAATCCAATCCAAGGAGGGGTGCAGGGACCCTGATTTGTAGCCAGTTGGTTAGAAGCACAGGACAGTCTGCCTGGCATCTTAGGAGGGGACTACCTCGGGGACTGAGCCCTTAACACTGTCCCCAGGCAGATGAGGTCAGAGCTGAACTCAGCTAGAGGACACCCCGCTGATGTCCACTACAGAACTGATGGCTTGCTGGGTGTGTGTTGGGGCAAGCCACACACCTGGGTTCACAAGCAGTCTACGCCATAGGAGTGCAGGAGAAACTGAGTCTGTTTTTCTGCACTATCGGTGTTGGGTTTCACCGATAAAGACTTCAAAGAAGCCATTAGGAATATCCAAAGAATGAAAGGGAACCATGTTAAAAAAAGATTAAAGGGTAGAGCGATTGTGGCTCAGTGGTAGAGCGCTTGCCTTGCATGCGTAACGCACCGGGTTCGATCCTCAGCACCACATAAAAAAATAAATAAATAAATAAAAATATTTAAAAAAAAAAAAGATTAAAGGTGAGCATGGTAATGATTTGTTAAAGAAAAACTACCAATAAGTAGATAGAAATTTATATTAAAAGAACCAAGTGGGCCAGACGCGATGGCACATGCCTGTAATCCCAGCAGACTGGCAGGCCCCGGCAGAAAGATCACAAGTCTAAAGCCAGCCTCAGCAACTTAGTGAGGTCCTAAGCCACCCAGCGAGACTGTTTCTAAATAAAATGTAAAAACAGCTGGGGATAGAGCTCAGTGATACAGCGCCCCCCGACTCACTCACTCACACACACACACACAACCAAATGGAAATTCTCAAAGTAACAGAAATAAAAATTTCATCGAAGAGGCTAAATCTGGATTTGTAATCACAGAGAATCGGAATTTGAAGACAGATATAAAGAAATTACACAGCCTGAAGATTAGCAAAAAGGGGAAAAGAATAAAAAAAGGGAACAGATCCCAGGAACCTGTGGATCCATAAAGAACATCAGCATTCAGGTAACGCTGGTGTGGGAGGAAAGGAGAGACGGGTTCAGAGAAAGAACTGACAATGAAGTCTTAAAAGTACCCACACCTCATGAGAAACACTGGCCTATACCTCCCAGAATCCAAGCCAACCTCCAGCCAAATGAAAACAAAGACACACATCTGGCCTAGGGAGCCAAGGCCAGGTACGGGAGCTGGATGGGCATCCCCACATGGCAGTTAAGTGGACCAGCTCCCCTGCTAGAGTCACAGAGTCAGGGATGTGACCGACCTGCTGAAATGTAAGACTTAGATAAATACAAAGTCTTGTAATATAATACCCCAAGTGTCTAGGACACAATGGAAAATCACCTGCTGTATCAAGAACTAGGAAAGTCTAGCTGGGTGCGGTGGCGCACACCTATAATCCTAGTGAGTTGGGAGGCTGAGGCAGGAGGATCATGAGTTCAAAGCCAGCCTCAGCAATTTAGCAAGGCTCTAAGAAACTTAGTGAGACCCCATCTCAAAATAAAACATAAAAAGGGCTGGGGAGGTGGCTCAGTTGGTCAAGTGCCCCTGGGTTCAATCCCTGGTACCAAAATAATAATAATTATTATTATTAAAAAATAAAAGAACTAGAAAAATCTCCATCTGATTGAGAAAAGACAAACTAGCATATCCCCAAACCCATGTGGCATGGATGGTAAAATCATAAGGCAAGGGTTTTAAACTAGCCACCATAAAAATGTCACAATGAGCACTTTGAAACACACTCACAAAGAACAGAAATTCTCAAAGTCTTAGTCAAGAAACAGCAGCCATAATAAAGTAATACATGGAAATTTTAGAACTGAGAAATATAATAACTGTCTAAATGGGAAAAATCCCAGACTGGAGATGACAAGGAGCCAGTGAAATCCAATATTAAACACTGGATACTACCCAATCTGATAACAAAGAGCAAATGCTAAAAAAGAAAAAAGAAAAAAGAAACCAGCACAGGCCCATGCCTGTGATCCCAGCTGCTCAGGAAGTGGAGGCAGGAGGATTCCAAGTTACAAGGATCACAGCCTGGGTGATTCAACAAGGTCCTTTCTCAAAGTAAAAAATAAAAAGGATGGGGATGTGATTAAAGCACCCCCAAGTCCAATCCCCAGTACCACACACACACACAAAAAGGAATCAGGAATAAATTTAATTTAATCAAGAAGGAGAAAAACGTGTGCACTGAAAACTATAAAACACTGATGAAAGATAATAAAAACACAATGGAAAGACATCCCACGTTTATGGAGTGGAACATCTAACTATGCATTTGTTAAAATGTGCATACTTCCTGAAGCATCTACAGATTTGACACAATCCCATCAAAATACCAATGTCTTTTTTTTTAATAGAGATAATTCTAAAATTTATATGGCAACACAAAAGACCCAATACAACCTCGAGAAAGAACAAAACTAGAAACACAACACGTCCTCATTTCAATCTACATTATAATCAAAACAGAATGTCACTGACATAAAAGCAAATGTACAGACCTACAGAACAGCATGTCTATTCTTGTACCCTGAGCCCCACTCAAAACCGGTAGCTTTTCAAATCACTGGGCAATTGGACCAGAGGGCAAGGAGAGTGTGTTGCCTCCACAAATCCCAAGACGCCTACCTAGGCACTAGGCCTTTCTTGGTTGTAGGAGGGGCAGCCTTAGCAGAAGGCTGAGGGAGACATGTGCCCACACTGAGGGAGACATAGAAGAGCCGAGGCGGCCAGGGCAAGATGGTGAGGGAGGAGGGTGGAGCAGGGCCAGACCAGAGGAGCACACACAGGGGCTTCTAATGGGGTCAGCTTCCTGGCTGACCACAGCGTTCGTGGACACAAGCTGGTGACCAGTCAGACAGACACTTCTGTACTCACGCTCCTAAGTGTGGGATCCAATATAAAAACTAAAACAGACGCGCAGACACAGGGGACACCAGTCAATAATAGTGAGGAGAGCGTGGGCAGGGAAGGAGATGAGGAAAGGAGGAAATTCCAGAGACCACAAAAAGAATAGGCCAAAACTCCCCACTAGACTCCTGAGTCCAGGGCCCCTTCTCGTCGGAGAAGTCTGTGTCCACAGCCTGCTGCCTGCCTCTGTCTGTCTTCTCTTCCATCCTTTGCTGAATGGAGACAACAAATCCAGCACACTAGAAGGTAACAAAACCACTGGACCTCTAGAAATTTCAATGAGGTGGAAGCCTCCAAATTTCTGTCAGATTTATTTCCCACCCATTGATACACAAACGTGTATCAAAAAGTCCAGAGTGGCTGCTACCCCTCTCTCGCCTGGTCCAAACAGCATGATGCTATCAAGTGACAGACCACTGTGATGCCTTCCATAAAGGAGAAGCGATTAAGGTTCCGGAATCTGATTACGCTCAGGGCTGAGGGAGGACAGGGAACGTTGCTGCTGCCTCATTAGCGGAAAGCCCAGTGCTCCTGGGGGGCCGAACGGAGAACCGTCACTTCCTTGTGATGGGAACGTTCAGAGCCCTCTCTCACAGCTCGTTTGAATCACACGATGCAGCAATGCAGTGGTGGCGACTGGGAATGGGCCCTGTTCCTTGGTGTTGAAGAATGAACACCTGAGAATGCCGACACAAGCACAGCCAGCAAGTGTCATTTAAGAAAGGGATAGAAAAAGAGAAAAAGCAAAGGGATGGAGACAGACTTCTTCACAGAGAAGGGGCCCCAGGGCTGGGGGCCACGGGGGGGGGGGTGCAACTAGCTCTCCTTCAGACCCCAGAATGTCCCTTCATCACTGTCTTCTCTTTCCTCCCCACTCACACGACTCAGAGCAGGAGTGAGGAGGTTAACTTAGCGACCCGAGTGTAGAGGAGCGCACAGGAAGCCAGCCCTCAGCAGCCCACTGCTCCCGCTTTGATAACAGGACCCCCACCCTTCATCAGCGACATGGACGGCCTGACCTTTGCTCCTGCCTCCGTCTGCTGAGGATGTGACGTATCCTGTGCACTTAGGCTGGGCAGGGCTGCAGGCAAATTGCTATTTGGCACAGAAAGCAGGCGGGGTGAGGTGAACACAGTAGGCCCATTACTGTCATGCTCTAGCCCAGTGCTCCCAGCACCCGTCTGTCTGTCCCTGACAGCAGTGACACTGACTCGAGGCCCCGCTGTGTACCGAACAGCGCACCCGTTTCCCCCAGCTGGCTGACTCTGTGCTGGGAGATGACCCCGCCCCACCTCCTGCCCTCCTCTCCCTGTCCTCTGGCACCCACTCCTGTGTTCACTTCCACGAGCTCGGCCTTCAGCCCCCATGCATGTGGATCACGTGATGCTGGTGTTCTGTGCCTCGCTCACGTAACATGCCGCCTTCCATCCAGGGCCACTGACGTTGCAGTGCAATGACAGGATTTCATCATGTTTACGACTTCATCATATTTTGCTGGTAGATACATTCCATTTTCTTTGGCCATTCATGTGCTGGTGAACAGACTATCGTGACTATTCTGATCACTTCTTTGCCTCTGTCGCTCATTATGGTATGAAAAATAGAAAGTCCAAAAGTCTCGTGGTCCACTTTCAGAACACAGTGTCCAACCTTGAATGTGAGATTACTGGCGACATAAGACAAGCAGAGGGAACAGCAGAGAGGCCATAAGCTGTCACCTCACACAAGAGCACAACAGCCTGCAGAGGCGGCAGATTCAAAGTTCATGCGCCTGAATGGCCCCATAGGGCCAGCCTGACCAACAGAAATGTCTGTTAAATAGTAATGCAAGCCGGGCGTGGTGGCCACGCCTGTAATCCCAGCACTTAGGGAGGCTGAGGCAGGAGAATCGCGAGTTCAAAGCCAGCCTCAGCAATGGTGAGGAGCTAAGCAGCTCAGTGAGACCCTGTCTCTACATAAAACACAAAATAGGGCTGGGGAGGTGGCTCAGGGGTGAGTGCCCCTGAATTCAGTCCCCAGTACCAAAAAAAAAACAAACAAAACTAGAGGAAAAAGAAGAAAAATCAAGAAATGTAACGTACACTGAAAACAAAAGCACAAAGCAAAATAAAAAGGAAAAAATATAAGAAACCTAGTAAAACATGACAGACATACAAAAAAGGGGAGCTCCACACAGAGCACATCTTTAAAATCAAGGTGAAGAAGTTAACAAAGAAACAATACCAAAATGTCACCACTGGGGTGACACAGAGATAAACTCTATGAGCTCAGTGAAGAACTACTATAAAACACATTTGAAAAAATGTATGAAAAACCATGACCATCAAAACACAGTGAACTATTAGGAAGGGACACAGACCTCATGCACCTTGAGCCCTGAGGTCAGAAAAGCCAACACACTCACACTCATCAGAGCACGCTGGCCTCACTGCTCCTGTGACCCAGGACACCAGGACACATGATCTCACACAGAGCCCACATGCAGTGTAGGACAGGAGTCACCCACAGTCATCAGAGGACCTCACTGCACCTCTTGGGATTGTCAGGACCCAGAGGTGACCACCAGGAACCTTTATTCAGAGCACAGCCTCTCCATACATGTAGCTCTCCGGGGTGTGCCCTCTCCTTGTACACGGTTACCAGAGCCCCACCTCAGGATGTTGGATGTGTTAAAACCTGGATCGCAGTAAGGATGCTCCATCCTCACACTGGAGGCAGAGCAGCCTTGGGCTTCACCTACCTGTCTGCCACATCCAGGTCTGACTCCATCTTCTCTAGCCCCTTCATGACACTGTCCAGCTGCTCACCCTGGTGGTGAAGGACCTTCGCTGTGTCTTCCAGGCGCCTCTGGGAACTAGCCATCCGTCTGGTCAGCTCCTGCCCCCTGGTTGTGGGTGAGGGCCTCACTTCTGCAGCATCACCTGGCTGGGACAGCAGCAGCTCCCTCCAGAAGTGCTCAATGATGTTGAAGACAGCATTGCGACTAGGCCGCAAGGAGCTGAACCAGTGCTTGAGGTGGCCCTTCTCCAGGACAGTGATGGCACTGAAGATAAAGCGGGAAGCTTCCTTCCTGATCTCCACAATGCTGGAGAGGGGCAAGCCCACGAGAACCTCCCCAGCTCCATCTGTCGTGAACATCAGCGAGCGAGGCAGTAAGGACAGCCGCCCAGGCACCCATCGCTTCTCAAGATCCAAGTAGTAGGAGCAGGGCCAGGAGGAAACGCAAATGTCACCGCTCATCTGCCCTGGGTCTACTGCGCCACAGCAAGGCCACCAAGTCCGCTCTGAGGGAGAAGAGACAGACGCAGTGGGCAGGTGAGGCTGAGGATGGACATCACCTTCAGACCAGGGCCCCAAGGAAACAGTCGGGAGGTGCAGCTGCGAAGGCAGCCGCAGGGTGAACCCAGAGCCTCCACGTGGTGGGCAAGTAGGAAAGACAGGGAGGAAAGGGTCGCGAGGAGACCAAGGGCTGCAGGTCCAGACCTGTGCTGTCTCCTCTGCCACCCCACTGAGACCCTCTGCATCATACCAGCTGGGCACGCCCTGGCAAGGACGAACACTGGAGGCATGCCACAGGGCTTGGGCTTCCTTCCTTGGCCAGACTGGTGGCTTGTCCCTAGCCCCTTCCACAGACATGCCATTACGGCAGTGATATCTTCACCACAGCACACTCACGAAGTCCCATTCAGAGTCACATGAAACCCTCCGCACATGTGATTAGTTATTTGTGGTACTATAGATGAAATCCAGAGTGCTCTACTGCTGAGCTACATTGATCTCTTTTTATTTTGAAAGAAGATCTTGTTAAGAGCCCAGGATGGCCTCAACCTTATGATCCTCCTGTTTCAGCCTTCAAAGTAGCTGGGATTACAGGCAGGTGCCACATATCTAGCTTTTACGTGTATTTAATTGCATAGTAAACAATTCTACAGGCAAATATTCCACTCTTGGACTCTACTTTCACAGTGTTCTACATAACTATGGAGCCAGATGCACATGTATGTGTTTATAAAACACACAACTTTATGTAGCCACAAGCAGTGAAAGTGCACTATCTGCATTTTTATGTTAACATTACACTTACGAGACACTCTGACATGTCATGGATGGCAGGTTTAAATCAACCCTTGTAAAACACATAGTTGAGCTCACCCACTGCACAGATACAGAATATAAGTGAAGAACGGACGAGGACTTGTACAAGGTCCCACCATGAGTTTAGCGCCCAGGCTTGGCAGGGGTCAGGCCCAGTAATGCGAGTAAAGTGCTCTTCCAAGTAGACAGTGGTGAACCTCGGTGTGGTCCTTCTGCCTCTCCCTCGCCTGGCTCAGTGTCTGTCTGCCTCTCTCTCCCCCTCTCTGTCTCTTACTGTGTCTGTATCTGTGTCTCACTGTCTCTACTGTCTCTCGCTCCATCTCTGGGCCTCTCACTGTGCACCTTTGCCTGTTCTACTTTCTCTCTGTATCCCACTATCCCTCTGTGTCTTCCTGTCCTTCCCTCCCTCCCTCCCTCCCCCCCCCTCTCTCTCACTGTGTCTCTGTCTCTCTCACACACGCAGAATTTTTTATGACATGACTTCACTTACACTAGCAGGAGAACAAATTGCTAGCGTAATCCCTACATATGAAACACGTGGACTCTGCACAGGAGACCTGAGGGCCGCGGCAATGCTTGCCCATCCATCGCCAGGTCTGTGAGCCCCAGGTGACAGGTAGTGAGCTGGGCAGTGAGCACACCCGAGCCAACACAGGCCCAGTCCCAGACTTGTGGGGTGCATCATCCATGGGAGTTTCGTTAATTCTCTGAGGTGCCCTCTAGAGCACCAGGATCTTCAAGATAATGCAGCCAGGGGCAATGGCACAAGCCTGTCATCCCAGCACTTTGGGAGGCTGAGACAGGAGAATCGTGAGTTCAAAGCCAGCCTCAGCAATGGAGAGGTGCTAAGCAACTCAGTGAGACCCTGTCTCTACATAAAACACAAAACAGGGCTGGGGATGTGGCTCAGTGGTCGAGTGCCCCTGAGTTCAATCCCCGGTACCACCCCCCAAAAAAAGGCAAAATTTTAAACTTTTTTCTTTTTCTTCCTTGTGTGTGTGTCTGAGAAAGATACTAAGGATTGAACACAGAGACACTATAAAAAATTTCTTGAAACAAAAATGAAAACACAACATATTAAACATACTGGACAGAGCCAAAGCAGTACTAAATGAGAAGTTTACAACAATACATGCATAATCAAAACATAATTTTCGGAGACGAACCACAAATGTGTGGAGGGGTAGATACACCTTGCTGCAGCCCCCCATCTACCAACAGGCAGCTGACCCAGCCCACTTCCATCCAGACACAACAGCCAGAGCTGGGGGACCATCCCCAGATATCCACAGGCCCAGTTATACCAGAGGTGAGGTAGTGGAAACCTCCAGGGATACTACAAGATTATAGGGTAGAAACTGTAATGCCTCAGATGGGCACTGCTGGAGAGGAAGACACATGAACAACATGAAAAAACAAGGGAAGAAAATGCCCCAGACAAACCAAGATGCCACAACACTAGAATCCACTGACAGCACAGCAGATGAAATGTCAGAGAGGGAGTTCAGAACACAATTAAAATGATCTGTGAAGCACAGAATAATATAAGAGAGCAATTATAGGCAACCATTGATCACTCCAACAAAGAGATAAGAGGGCAAATACAGGGAGCAGAAGATTACTTCAAGAAAGTGATAGAGGGGCTGGGGCTATAGCTCAGTGGTAGAGCGCTTGCCTAGCATGCATGAGGTACTGGGTTCAAGCCTCAGCATCACATATAATAATAAATGAATAAAATAAAAATCCATCAACAACTAAAAAAATGTTTAAAAAGAAGGAGATAGAGACTCTGAAAAAAAAACAAGCAGAAATCCTTGAAATTAAGGAAATAATAAACTGAATAAAAAATTCAATAGAAAGCATCACTAACAGACTAGATAATGTGGAAGACAGAACCCCAGAAAATGAAGACAAAATATATAATCTTGAAAATAAAGTTGACCATACAATCAAAATGATAAAAAACCATAAACAGAACATCCAAGAATTATGGGATAACGTGAAAAGAGCAAAACTAAGAATTGTCGGGATAGAGGAAGGCACAGAGATACAAACCAAAGGAATGCACAATCTCTTCAATGAAATAACATCAGAAAATTTCCCAAACATGAAGAATGAATTGGAAAATCAAATACAAGAGGCTTACAGGATACCAAATGTACAAAATCACAACAGATCCACACCAAGGCACATCATAATGAAAATGCCTACCATGCAAAATAAGGATTAAAATTTTAAAAGATGCAGGGGGAAACCAATTTGGATTTCAGCAGATTTCTCAACCTAGACTCTCAAAGCCAGGAGATCCTGGAACAACATATACTAAGCTCTAAAAGAAAATGGGTGCCAACCAAGAATCTTAGATCCAGCAAGATTAAGCTTCCAATTTGATGACAAAATAGAAACTTTCTATGATAAACAAAAGTTAAAAGAATTTGCATTGAGAAAGCCTGCACCAGAGAATATTCTCAGCAAAATATTTCATGAGGTGGAAATGAAAACAACAATGAAAATCAACAAAGAGAGAAACTACACTAAAGGAAAAGCCAATCAAAGGAGAAACAAAGTCAAGTTTAAAACCAAAAATAAACAAAAAATGAACAGGAATACAAACCATATTTCAAATCCTAAATGTTAATGACCTAAACTGCTCAATCAAAAGACATAGACTGGGCTGGGGTTGTGGCTCAGTGGTAGAGCGCTTGCCTAGCATGTGTGAGGCACTGGGTTCGATTCTCAGCACCACATATAAATAAAATAAATAAAGATCCATCAACAACTAAAAAAAATATTTAAAAAAAGACATAGACTGGCAGATTGGATTAAAAAAAAAAGAACCAACAATATGTTGTCTTCAAGAGACTCATTTCATAGAAAAAGATGTCCACAGACTGAAGGTGAAAGGATGGGAAAACAATATCACTCAAATGGATCACATAAACAAGCAGGGGTTTCCATCTTCATATCAGATAAAGTAGACTTCAAACCAAAGATAGTCAGAAGGGATAAAGAAGGACATGTCATACTGCTTAAAGGAGCCATACATCAACAAGATATAACAATCATAAATATCTATGCCCTGTACAATGGAGAATCCACATGTATCAAACAAACCCTTCTCAACTTCAATAATCAGACCACAACACAATAATACTGGGTGACTTTAACACACTTCTCTCACCATTGGACAGATCTTCCAAACAAAAATCTAAACAAAGAAATCATAGAATTCAATAATATAATCAATAATTTAGAATTAACAGACATAAACAGAATATTTCATCCATCAACAAGTGAATACACTTTTTTCTCAGCAGCACATGGATTCTTCTCTAAAACAGACCATATGTTATGCCACAAAGCAAGTCTTAGAATATACAAAAAAACAGAGATGCTACCCTGCATTCTATCAGACCATAATGGAATGGAATTAGAAATCAAAGATAAAATAAAAAATAGATGCTACTCCATCACCTGGAAACTAAATAATACGCTATGGAATGATGTATAGATAACAGACGACATCAGGGAGGAGATAAAAAAATTCTTAGAAGCCAGGCGCGGTGGCGCAAGCCTGTAATCCCAGCACTTAGGGAGGCTGAGACATGAGAATGGCGAGTTCAAAGCCAGCCTCAGCAACGGCGAGGCGCTAGGCGACTCAGTGAGACCCTGTCTCTACATAAAACACAAAATAGGGCTGGGGATGTGGCTCAGTGGTCGAGTACCCCTGAGTTCAATCCCCAGTACCAAAAAAAAATTCTTAGAGGTAAATGAGAACAACATATCAAAATCTCAGGGACACTAAGGAGGCTGTGTTAAGAGGAAAGTTCATTGTATTGAGCTCATTCATTAAAAGAAGAAAAAGTCAACAAATAAACAACCTGATATTACCTCTCAAAGCTCTAGAAAAAGAACAAACCAACACCAAAAGAAGTAGAAGACAGGAAATAATTAAAATCAGGGCTCAAATCAATGAAACTGAAACAAAGGAAACAATTCAAAAAGTTGACAAAACAAAAAGCTGGTTCTTAGAAAAAATAAATTTAAAAAACCCTTAGTTATCCTAATGAAAAGAAGGAGAGAGAAAAATAAAATTGCTAAAATTCTTGATGAAAAAGAAAATATCACAACACACACTATTGAAATACAGAAGATAAGCCGGGCATGGTGGCTCAAGCCTGTAATCCCAGCACTTAGGGAGGCTGAGACAGGAAAATCCCGATTTCAAAGCCAGCCTCAGCAATGGCGAAGCGCTAAGCAAGCAACTCAGTGAGACCCTGTCTCTACATAAAAACACAAAATAGGGATGGGGATGTGGCTCAGTGGTCGAGTGCCCAAGTTCAATCCCCAGTACCAAAAAAAAAAAAAAAAGACAGTTTGAAATACAGAAGATAATTAGAAGCTATTTTAAAAATCTATACTCCAGTAAAATAAAAAATCCCAAAGACACTGACAAATTTCTAGAGGTATGTAATCTGCCCAAACTGAATCAGGAGGACATACACAACTTAAACAGATCAGTTTCAAGCAAGAAAATAGAAGATGCCATCAAAAGCTTACCAATCAGGTTGGGGTTATGGCGCAGTGGTAGCGTGCTCGCCTAGCACGCGGGAGGCACTGGGTTCGATCCTCAGCACCACATAAAAATGAAATAAAGATATTGTGTCCACCTACAACTAAAAAATAAATATTTAAAAAAAAAAAAAAAAAAAAGCTTACCAATCAAGAAGAGCCCAGGACCAGATGGATTCTCAGCCAAGTTCTACAAGACCTTCAAAGAAGAATTAATATCAATACTCCTCAAATTATTCCATGAAATAGAAAAGGAGGGAACCCTTCCAAAATCATTCTATGAAGCTAGTTTCACCCTGATTCCAAAACCAGGCAAAGACACGTCAAAGAAAGAAAACTTCACACCAATATCCTTGATGAACACTGACACAAAAATTCTCAATAAAATTCTGGCAAGTTGCATACAAAAACATGTTAAAAAGATAGTGCACCACAGGGGCTGGGGTGGTGGCTCAGTGGTAGAGCACTTACCTAGCATGCGTGAAGCACTGGGTTCAATCCTCAGCACTGCATATAAATAAATGAAAAATAAAGGTCCATCAACAACAAAAAAATGTATTAAAAAAAAAAAAAAAGAAGCTGGGCACAGTGGCTCAAGCCTGTAATCCCAGCACTTAGGGAGGCTGAGACAGGAGAATTGCGAGTTCAAAGCCAGCCTCAGCAACGGCGAGGCACTAGGCGACTCAGTGAGACCCTGTCTCTACATAAAACACAAAATAGGGCTGGGGATGAGGCTCAATGGTCGAGTACCCCGGAGTTCAATCCCTAGTACCACAAAAAAAAAAGATAGTGCACCATGATCAAGTGATCATACCTGGGATGAAAGGTTGGTTCAACATACAGAAATCAATAAATGTAATTCATCACATCAATAGACTTAAAGCCAAGAATCATATGATTATCTCTATAGACTCTGAAAAAGCATTTGACAAAATACAGCACCTCTTCATGTTCAAAACAGTAGAAAAGCCGGGAGCGGTGGCGCAAGCCTGTAATCCCAGCACTTAGTGAGGCTGAGACAGGAGAATCGTGAGTTCAAAGCCAGCCTCAGCAATGGCGAGGTGCTAAGCAATTCAGTGAGACCCTGTCTCTACATAGAACACAAAATAGGGCTGGGGGTGTGGCTCAGTGGTCGAGTGCCCCTGAGTTCAATCCCCGGTATCAAAAAAAAAAAAAAAAAAAAAAAAAGAAAAACTAGGGATAGTAGGAACCTACCTCAACACTGTAAAAGTCATCTAAGCAAAACTGAAAGCCAACATCATCCTCAATGGGGAAAACTTGGAAGCATTCTCTCTTAAAATGGGAACAAGTCAGGGATGTCCTCTTTCACCACTTCTATTCAACACAGAAACTCTAGCTAGAGCAGTTAGACAGATGAAAGAAATTAAAGGGATACGAATACGAAAAAAAGAACTTAAACCTTCATTATTTGCCGATGACATGATTCTTTACTTAAAGGATCCAAAAAATTCCACCAGAAAACTACTAGAATTAATAAATGAATTCAGCAAAGTAGCAGGATGTAAAATCAATACCCATAAATCAAATGCATTTCTATACATCAGTGATGAATCCTCTGAAAGAGAAATTAGAAAAACAACCCCATTCACAATAGCCTCAAAAAAAAAAAATACTTGGGAATCAATTTAGCAAAAGAGGTAGAATGAAAACTACAGAACACTAAATAAAGAAATTGAAGAA
>PVHX01013280.1:28905-55540 GCA_004024805.1 Geosciurus inauris
CGCGGTGGCTCACGCCTGTAATCCCAGCACTTAGGGAGGCTGAGACAGGAGAATCGCGAGTTCAAAGCCAGCCTCAGCAATGGCGAGGCGCTAAGCAACTCAGTGAGACCCTGTCTCTACATAAAACACAAAATAGGGCTGGGGATGTGGCTCAGTGGTCGAGTGCCCCTGAGTTCAATCCCCAGTACCAAAAAAAAAAGAAATTGAAGAAGACCTTAGAAGATGGAAAGACCTCCCATGCTCTCTGATAGGCAGAATCAATCTCGTCAAAATGGCCATACTACCCAAAGCGCTATACAGATTCAATGTGATTCCAATTAAAATCCCAACATTTTTTATAGAAATAGAAAAAGCAATCATGAAATTCATTTGGAAAACTAAGAGACCCAGAATAGTCAAAGCAATCCTGAGCAAGAAGAGTGAAGCAGGAGGCATCACAATACCAGACCTTAAACTCTACTACAAAGCTATAGTGACAAAAACAGCATGGTATTGGCACCAAAACAGACATGTAGACCAATGGTGCAGAATAGAAGACGCAGAGACAAACCCCCCAAAATACAATTATCTCATACCAGACAAAGATGCCTCTGTCTTTCAGCGATCAGCCTCATCCTGAAGCTACCTGGGGCTGCCAGCCAGCAGGGGGATCATCAGCAGACAAAAAGACATTTATCATTTCAGGTATTCCGAGGTTTCTCAGGAGTTGACTGCCAGGAAACAGGACAAAGACCAAATCTATATTTCACATGATTGCACAGCTACACACATCACGGAAAGTGAATTTGTATTAACAAGTACCTGAGCACGAGGAACTGTTCCTGAGCATACAGGACTGAAAGGTATCCCAAGAGTGTGAAGTGAAATTATCCCCAAAGAACTATCTCACCTAGCATCAGAGAAAGCTTGCTGCGTTTCCTACTGTAGTTCCTTCAACTTCACCACAAACTTCATGACTTTGGAAAAGTTGCCTCACCTACTGGACCTCTGTTTACTCTTTCTGGTAAAATAACTAAAAGACTTCGGAACACCACCAGCTGTAAGACACTGTACAATTCAGAGAAAATGACAGAAAAACAAAAGATGGGAAGGGCTTGTCCTTATGACATTATAGACAATAAACATGAGAAAAGGATCCAAGTTTGAAATACCAAGATGAAGCAAAGGAGAAATGTGGCCACAACTTTTCCTACCACAGATTTCCAGGGCACCTTTCCCAAAAAACCAAAGTAAATGAACACTAAGTGCAAGGACAGAAGTGAGAAAAACACTCCCACCGTGCACCGGAAGTCTCCCAAGCATGGACAAAGCCTCTGTGTCCTTCCTGCTCGCCTCCTGCCCCTGAAACACACTCCCTCATGCAAAACCCTCAGGAAGGGTCCCTGCTGTCCGGCAAGGCCAGGCCTTCCTCTTGAGCCCTCCAATCCAACCCACTTCTCTCTACTGTCAGCAATGTCACCTCCACTGCACCAGGGCTGCAAACTGGACCAGTGACAAGCCAATGACAAATACTTTGAGTCTCACAGGCCATCGTCTGTCACGGTCACTCAGCTCTGCCACTGTAGAGCACAAATAGCCACAGACAACACATGAGAACAAGGATTGGGGTGTCCCAATAAAACTTCACTTACACACATGTGGCAGCCAGCCACAGCTGCAGTTCACAGTCGGCTGGCCCCTTTCCTAGGCCACCTCGTCAGTTTACAAACACGCTCTAAGATCTCCAACTTAAACACACATACAGCCAGTGCTACAGCACATTCCTGTAATCCCAGTGACTCAGGAGGCTGAGACAGGAGGATCCCAAGTTCAAGGCCAGCCTGGGCAACTTAGCAAGGCTCTATTTCAAAATACAAAGGGCTGGGGGTGTAGCTCAGTAGCAGAGTGCCCTTGAGTTTCACCCCAGTACTAGACAGGGGGAACCACACACAGATCTCCCTCAGATGCCACAGTCCTGCCCCAACAAGAGACACTGCTTTCTGACCTCAGTCCAACACCTAGGCACCTCTAGATGCTCATATTCCCACCACTCTCCCACATCTCAGTCACCAGCGGCCCCCAGGTGGCCACACCCAGTGCCCACGCATGTTCTCACACTGCAAAATGCATTGCCCTTACCGGATCCAAGAAGTATCCACATTCAGACTCCCAGATGCCACACTCCTGGTCTTGGCACCCAGGTTGTATAGGGCACTTGTTTTGTGTCCTTTCCTGGCTCTTTCACTCATGCCTGCCTAACTGGACATGGCTTTTTCCTAGCTAAAAAAAATCCTCTCTTCCTAAATGAGTCAAAAGAGTACTGACACCAGAGCTCCAGGCAGAGGCCTGACTGGGCATCCCACAAATCAGGCTTGGCCACTTGCCAAAACCAAACAAAAGCCAATGGTGAAAACATGAAAGAAACTTTGTAGTAGCTACACTGGAAGACAAGGGGACCCATGTCCTCAGTCCTGTCTTGGGGACGATAATGGCTTTGAGGTTTCATGGAAAGGGGAATGAAGGCAAGGCTGGGGTTTGCACAGCTGGAGGCGTGGTGAAGCTGCCAAAGCACATGAAGGTGATCAGGTGTAGTCTGTCCAGCATCATCTCAGGATCGGTCAGGTGAGGCCTCGTCCCAAATAAGAAAGGTGCCAACTGAGCTGGGTGCAGTGGCACATGCCTGTAATCCCAGTACTCAGGAGGTTGAGGCAAAAAGACTGTAAGTTTGAAGCCAGTCTCAGCAACTTAACAAGGCCCTGTCTCAAAAAATAAAGGACCGAGGAGGTAGCTCAGGGGTAAAGTGTCCCTATGTTCAATCCCAAGTACCCAAAAGAGGGAGCCAGTGGGAAGGGGGAGGTGTTGATGCTTTGACTCAGTGTAAGATATTTACCAGACCAGATCTTGTTCTGCAGTCAAGGGGACTTGAAGCAAAGGAGGTGGATGCAAGTGGAGGCAGGGGTCCCAAGTCGCCAATCTTGCTTCTGGCCCCCAGCAGACATTCACAGGCAAAAGTGAAGATCTAAGTCCTTGATCCAGTACCACAGCACTGACGCCACTTTAAGGGTGATTCCACCTAACGTACCTATCACGCCCTGAACTTCCTAGGCCTCAACTCAGATCTGGTAGGCTCTGGGCATCTCCACACCACACCCACCAAGTAACCGTGGACAAGCCCCACCACTGCTCCTCACCTGGCCACATGCAGGGCATGGCCCGCCATGACTAAGAGGCACCCCACCTGGCTAGCCTGCACCGCCATGGTCTTCTCGTGAAGATTTTCCTGGACTCAAGAGAGTTTCCCCAGGTCCCTCCTCCTCATGCCCCTGAGCAATCCATCCCAATCCTGGCAGCTCGCCAGCGCTCTCCATCTCCTCACCTATACCTCTCCACGGGAGGACCACTACCCACAGGAACATGCCTCAGCTGACCTCCTGATTTCACCCTGACCCCACCACCTGTTCTCTGTTCAGCAACCAAGTAGGCAGTCACAACAGAATTATGAAAAGCTACTCTTCTGCCCACATCCCTTCCCAGTGTAGGACAGGGATGCAGCTCAGTGGCAGGGCACTGGCCTGACACCAGCAAAGCCCTAGGTTCCCTCTTCATTACCCCATCACTGAAAAAACAACCACAGAAAACAAAAACACCTTTCCCAGTGCACCTGGAGTAAAGTCCAGCTCCTCACCACAGCCTAACGGGTGCTGCAGCTTGATCCTGCTGCCCTTCCCACTAGCTATTCTCTCTGGAACTGAATGGCACTTGTCACCTCAGGCCTCTGCTCAAGCGGCACCTAGCCCTTCCTAGTGCACCTCACCAACCACAGCACTCCCACACTCCAGAGCTTGTTCACACTCACATGGCTACCGACTGAAGTCTGCACACCAGACAGAAAACCACAGTGGACAGGCACCCTATGCATGTGTGCTGAACGAGCCACATCACACCACATGAAAATAAGGCCTGATCCATCCCTCACAGGATGCTCACCTAGTGACGCTCCCTGCCTGGAGGTGGTGTTTGGTTCCTGCCTGCCACAAGCTGGAACAGCCTACACCAGCCCAGATGGAACCTCAAGGCCTGCAGTGAGCGCACGTGCAAACAGAACTACCACGGAGGTCATGGCACCCAGTGCTGGGTGTCCGAGGCTGATACACTCAAGTGACACTCGTGGGGAACAAGTACTTGGTCACGTGGCCAGCATCACTAACTAATCGTGATTGGCATAATGGATCTCTTTCAGCATTGCCATCGTACAGGAGCCCAAGTGAGACTCAACAGCAAGTAAACACCCTATTTTTAGTTCATTTCCGAAGTAACAGAGCAAGCAACATTTTGCACACCTCCCACAACCTCCAAGTGTCAAGGCTGGAAGAGAAAACAGAGGGGCAGTGTCTGTGGCAGGGGCAGTGCAGCTGGCTTCTCCCCATCACCTGCCCTCCCACTCTGCAGCACATCCTCTTTCCACTCCCTCAGAGGTTCCCAGACCCACCCTGGAAGGCTCCGTCAGGACCAGGGTGTTCCGCCCCAGCACCATGGCCTACGCACAGTGCATGTGCAGCTGTTCAGACAACCGACTGTGCTGTTCCCGCTACGCTTCCTCCAAAACACTAACGTCAGTCCCTTCCTGTGTTTTCAGGGATGAGACCACCCAAGTGGGTCAGGTTCTGTGGTCTGAGCAGGGACAGAGGATGTGCCAGGGAGCTTCAGTGACGTACACCTGTGTTCCACTTCTTCCTTCCCTCCCACACATACAACAGGGCTGACATCGACACCAGAGGCCACCGTGTGGACAGGCATGAAACATGGCAACAAGTATCTGGTCCAAGAGGTCAGGGTCCCGTACACAACTGTGAATCTCACCACTGCACACACCCAGACTGGATCCTGCATAGAATAACAGATTACATGCTTTTCTAATTATATCAAAATGGATTCTACTATCATGTATAACTAAAAAGAACCAATGAAACAAAAGAGTTTAAGGTCCCAGATATGGGGTTAAGAGCTCCGTTGCCCCAGAGATCTTGGGGTGCATGTGGACGTGCTGGCCCTGACCTCCTCTTTCTCAGGGAACTTGGTCTCAGGCACAGAAATTCATCCTGGGAAATGCTTATCTGAATTTCAAATTCTTTGTAAAAAACAGCCTGTTCTGCCAGGCATGAAGGTGCATGCAGGTAACCTCAGTGACTGGGAGGCGGAGGCAGGAGGACCCCAAATTCAAGGCTAGCCTAGGAAACCAAGACTCTGTCTCAAAATAATAAAATAAAAAGGGCTAGGGGTATGTGGCTCAGTGAGAGTACCCCTGGGTTGAATCCTCAGCTGAACAAAACAAACCGCCTGTTTCACCTCTGTTCTCACGACACAATCAACACTCTGACCCCAAATGCTGCAAGGGTCTTGTGCCACCAGTAAGTGAGCAATACTGCGACAATGGACACCAACAGGGCGCAGCCCACTCTGACCAATTCTCATACTGCCTGGAGACACTACCAGATCCTAGTGTGGGCTCAGTCCTCAAGATGCCAGTCACCAGCCCCAGGCTGTCTTACCTCTGCTTCTGACAGACCAGTGTACTCAGGGTTGACCTCATATGGCTCAAGGAACTCAGGGAAACACTAACTTACATTCACTGATTTACCATAAAGGGCAACACAAAGGATGCAGATGAAGAGACACATAGGGCCAGGCACAGGGAATGTGTGCAGGCTTCCACACCCCACCTTCCAAGCACCTCCCTGTGCGTAGCTGCCTGGAAGCTCTCTGAACCCTGTCCCTTTGAGTTGTTATGGAGACTACAGCACAGGCCTGACTAACAGAAAGGGTGAGGAAACCCAGCAAGCCTGTCTATTCACATTATTTTTGGCCTCTCCAAGAAATTCTAGTTTCTATGGCTTGCCCTATGGAGGGAGTTATAAGCCAGGAACCATGGATAAAAAACAAAGAAAGCCAGGCGCAGTGGTTCATGCCTGTAATCTCAGAGGCTCAGGGGGCTGAGACAGGAGAATCACGAGTTCAAAGCCAGCCTCAGCAACAGTGAGGTGCTAAGCAACTCAGTGAGACCCTGTCTCTACATAAAACACAAAATATGGCTGGGGAAGATGTGGCTCAGTGGTCGAGTGCCCCTGAGTTCAATCCCTGGTACCAAAAAAAAAAAAAAAAGTGTGTGTGTGTGTGTATATATCAGATATATATATCGGAATAGCAGAAGCTTGCACGTTTCCACACATATACACATATATAGGGTGTTAAGAGAAGTTTGTGTGTGCACTTGTGAAAAACACACAACTCAAAATCAGTTTTCCCTATACTCTCACAGCACACTTCTGACACATACATGGGAGTCTCACTTACACACGCGCACACACACACCAGCAAGTAAACAATTTGACAGAGGACACAAGTTGCATGTTCCCTAATTCAACTCAACCCCAATACTGTATGCTTGAGACAAGATCAGATCCCACAGGTTGAAGGTTGTTCCAACACCACTCCCCAACCCCTTCTGCCCCCACCTCACAAGCCAGGATTGACTCATTGGTCTTCTGATCCACCAGCTACAAATCAGCATTCCTAATAGCCCCTCCTCAGGTTTGATTTATTTGCTGAAGTGGTTCACTTAACTCAGGAAACGTTTGCGTTTACTATTTTATTATAAAGGATACTACAAAGAATGCAGATGAAGAGATACATACATAGTAAGGTATGGAATGAGGCCTCTATGCCCTCCCTGGGCACCGCCCTCCGGGAACCTCCACTTGTTTAGCTACCAGGAAGCTCTCAGAAACCTATACTTTGGGGTTTTATGTAGGTATCAGTCCATGGGCTTGATGGATTAAATCACTGCCACTATTGATCAACACGCCTTCAGTCCCTCTCTCCTCCCTGGAAGTTGGGGGTGGGGCTGAAATTCCCAGCACTGAGCCAGTCTTTCATTGACAAGCCCCATTCTAAAGCCACCTGAGGGTGCTGGCCAGCAGGGGGAGCATCAGCAGACAAAGGCATTCATTACGTCTGATATCCAGGAAAGAGGACGAACACACCAACACAACACCACATCATGCCTACATAGGAAGAAGAGACGCTAGGGGGAAGAAATGGGAGAAAGGAGGGAACTAAATGAGTGAATGCATACATGCCTGGAAACAGGCTGTATACCAGAGAATTTTAAAACGGTCGTCTGTGGGTGGGCTCATGACCCAGTCTTTCTCTCCATTTTAACTTCTGTGTACATTTCCCATTTCCTACCATGACCTAGCCCACAATAACGACACCATGATAGAGGACAGACAGATGCAACTGGAGATAACACGAGGTTAAGGGAGTAATGCCATAAAATGGGCCCACTGTGCTGACCCCACATGCTTTATTCTCCAAGAAGCAATTTACCTGCAGCCCTGCCTGGCTTAAGTGGACAAGATATGGCACATTTCTCAGCAAACTACCTGTTACCTGCAGGAGAAATGCAAGTCCGAAATAATGTCTCTAAGAGGAATCCAAGTTACCCAGAAGCAGGAGACTTTTGTGACCCTTTCCACAGACCACATCCCAGAACTCTGGGAGATAAAGGATAGTTCCTCCTAACCTTAAAACCTGTAAGAATTTAGGGTTAAGAATCCATGGGCCAAGGTGACAGAGTTGTCACGGCAGCGGGGACCTGAACATCAGATGTGATCCTGCTATCAAGTCAAGAGGTGGACCTGGGTGGGACTCCCTGGAAACTTCACTGTGATCCCCAATAAAACTGGAGTGCAGGAGAGGCACGCTGTCCCTCTCCTGAGAGGACCGACTCTCTCTCGTGAGTGTCCCCTTTATTCTTTCCTATCCCTTCACTAAACTCATGCAAGTTCCTCTGAGTGACATGTCTGAAATCTTTGACTTGACGGGGTTTAAGGTGTGCGTGTGTGGGGTCAGTTTCCTGGAGGGCCCTAACCCAGTGACATCCATCCCCAGGGGCGGTGGCCACACCTGTAATCCCAAGTAACTCAGGAGACTGGAGCAGGAGGACGGCAACTTTGAGGCCAACTCGGCAAAATTCCGTCACAAAAATTTCTAAAAATGGCTGGTGTAGCTCGGAAGTACCGCCACCTGGGTTCAACGCCCAGTGCCGAAAAAGGGAGCAACCAAGCCTGGCCCACTGCAATCGTGAGGCCCACCAGGGAAGGCCCTGCCCCTTCCCTCCCGCGCCACCCGGAAGCGAGACCCTCCCGACTCAACGGCCCCGGTCCACCCTGCACTTTCTGGACAAGCGGCACACTCCTTCTAGGGGGCCCTCGGCGACGCCCCTGCGCGCCGCGCCCCGTCAGGACCCTCGGGGCTCTGGGTAAGGAAAGGCTCAAGCCCGTCACCGCGTCGGCCATGGCGGCCGGGCTGTCCGGGGCTGGGCAGGAAGGGCCGGAGCCTACCAGGCCGCAGCCGGGGCAGCGGGGAAGGTGCCAAATCCGCGGGGTTTGACCGGACCCGGGTACGACCCCCACACGGAGCTGGACGGCTGTGCAGCGAGCAATTCTGCGCCTGCGCGGAGAGCGGAAGTGCGTCAGGCGCATGCGCACCGGGAGGAAGTGTGCGGCGCTCTCGGCCTGAGGTCCGGGCGGAACGCGGCGCCACGGTGTCGTGGTTCCGGGCCCCTGCCCTACGGTTCCTATCCGCCGCCGTTTGGGCGCCTTCTCCGCCTCCGCTCTGCTTGCCGAGTGTGAGTCGGAGCCCGGGCCTCCGCCGCGGCCGATGGACCGCGAGACGCGCGCCTTCGCCGAGCAGCACTTTCGGGGCCTCGGTGGCCAGCTCCACGGCGGCGGCGGGCAGGCGCCGAGCAGAGTGGCCTTTATCGAGGAACCCGCCGCCTTCTCCTACGCCGACTTCGTGAAGGGCTTCCTGCTGCCCAACCTGCCCTGCGTGCTCTCCAGCGCCTTCACCGAGGGCTGGGGCAGCCGGCGGCGCTGGGTGACGCCCGAGGGCAAGCCCGACTTTGAGTACTTGCTGCAGAAGTACGGTGAGGAGGACATGGGGACACGGGAGGGCCGGGCCGAGCGACAGCCGGGGACACGGGGAAGGCCGGGGCCGAGCGACAGCCGGGGACACGGGGGGGGCCGAGCCGAGCGACAGCCGGGGACACGGGGAGGGCCGGGGCCGAGCGACAGCCGGGGACACGGGGAGGACCCGGGCCGAGCGACAGCTGGGGAAACGGGAGGGCCCGGGCCCAGCGACAACCGGGACACAGGGAGGGCGGGGGCCGAGGGACAGCCGGGGACACGGGGAGGGCCGGGACACGAGGAGGGCAGGGGCTGAGGGATAACTGGGATATTGGGACAGCCGGAGACACCAGGGAGGGCCAGGGTCAGGCGACAGCAGGGGGGTCCTGGGGACAGCCCGGAACACAGGGAGGGCCAGGGCCCAGCGACATAGTACGGTGTGGGGGAGGATACAGGCTGTATTCCAGACCCCAAGACGGGTGGGTGGGGCAGTATGGTGTCCAGATCCCACCCCTTTGCCCCCCAGTCCGAAATAGAGGGCACAGGAACAGCCCAGACCCCAGGCAAGCAGAGAGGCAGGATGCAGTTCAGGCCCCCAGGGAGATCCAGGACAGAGAAGGATCTCAGTTGAACTATAGAAAGGCATCCTGGAGGGTAGGAGGGAATGGTGTCTGGTCTCCTGGAGAATCCTCCTGCAGGGAGTCTGGAGGGTGGCCTCCACGCAGAACCCTCAGCCAAGTCTGTCCTGCTCTCACTTCAGGAGATGTGATTGTACCCGTTGCCAACTGTGGGGTCCAGGAGTACAACTCAAACCCCAAAGAGCACATGCCCCTCCGCGAGTATATCGGCTACTGGAGGGAGTATGTGCAGGGGGGCTGCTCCTCCCCCCGGGGCTGCCTCTACCTCAAGGACTGGCACCTGTGCAGGTAAGGGGGATGCTGACCGTGGGGCGCCTCCCTAGGACCATGCATCCCAAGGCCTTTCTGACAGGGTGCTTGCTGCTCCAGCAGAGAGGTCCAGCCTGTCTCCACGGTGGTAGGCAGGTCAGCTCCTCACCAGGCCTGTGCAGTGCTGGCCACCACAAGGAACATGGGCTTTGTGTAGGCACAGCTGGGCTGTGGTCTCATCCCTTTTATTATTTTCCCTGGTTCCTCTTAGATCCTCTGGAACTGGCATTTTCTCCACCCCAGTGAGGAGGCCGGGCCTCTTGCCTAGAATGTGCAAGAGGCCTTGCTGGCCTCTCCAGAGGAGTCCCACCTCACCTTGAAAATCTCCTCCTCTAGCTGGGCACGGTGGTGCAGCCTGTAATCCCAGAACTTAGGGAGGCTGAGACAGGAGAATCGCGAGTTCAAAGCCAGCCTCAGCAACGGCGAGGCACTAAGCAACTCAGTGAGACCCTGTCTCTACATAAAACACAAAATAGGGCTGGGGATGTGTCTCAGTGGTCGAGTGCCCCTGAGTTCAATCCCTGGTACCAAAAAAAAAAATCTCAAGGCAGCCATGCATGTTTGCGCACGCGCACACACACACACACACACACACACACACACATCCATCAGCCTCCATGTGTCATGTACAGACAGTTCTGACAGGATTTTTATTTTTTGATGGTACTATGGATGGAACCCAGGGCCTTCTGCATGCCAGGCAAGAACTCTACCAACTGAGCTATATCCCCAGCCCCTGGCAGGACTTTTGGCCTTTTGCAAAAGTGGTCTGCATTCAGTAGAAACTAAATAGAGTGGAGTTTTGAATGTTTCTCTTCTCCCAGGCTAATAGTATGGTCTGACCCACAGTTCCCAGTAAGTTTCACCTCCCAACAGAAAGCACCCATCATTCTACAGTGTCTACAGTGTGCTGTGTTACTGATCAATGATGTTCAATTAGTTGTGTTGTTTTGTTATTGTTGTGGTTTGGTGCTGGCGATTGAACCCAGGGTTTTGCACATGCCAAGCGTACCCTATTGATGTATTTTTAAATTTCGGACGTGGACATATGAGAACATGAGCCCATTGTAAGCTGAGAGGCATCTGTAATTCATCTGAAAAGCTTCACCCACCCCAAGACCAAGCCACACAGTGTTCACGCTGGGAAGTGTGTGCATCCCTCTCCAAGGCAGTCCTGGGGTCTTGTGTCCCTTGCTGGGAGTGCCTTTCACAAGAACAGAGTGTTGTGCTCATACCCTCAGCAGTGGGTATAGTGTAGGGCTCAGGCAGTGTCGAGTGAGCCAGGGAACTGTCAAATTCCTGTGTCACTTGTGTGGAAACTAAAGCCCAGAGCAGTGAAGCCAGCTAGAGTTCAGGCCCCTGCGGTTCCCACACCAGCCAGCTCACGAGAAGCACCATCCCCGCTCACCCACCACGCTCCTGCTTGCTTGGAGCAGCGGGCCAGGCTCAGCCAGACACTGGTCCTGCCCACAGGTATCACCTGGACGAGCAGTGCAGACAGACCCAGACCCAGACACGGTTGTGCACTGTCCTTGGGGTACTAGATGAACAAATGGGTTGTTTGTTTTTGCTAAATATTTCTCAAATATTGCATGTAACATACTTATGCTAGAAAATTGTTCGTTGTGTATTTGGAATTCAACTTCTGACTCTCCTGAATTTTATCTGACAGGTCTAAAACAAAAAGGGCAGAGGAAGACATGGGGTCGCACAGTCAGGAGGCCACAGGGGAAGCCACACCCGAGCAGGATTTTTATGGATGAATAGGACTTTGCTGGGAGCTCAAAGGCGTGCTAGGCAGGGGGACCCTGTGTGTTTGGAGACCCATAAGTGCTTTGTTGCTGCAGGTGCCCTGCCCTGTCATCATGTGACTAGCAGTTACGTGTGCTTGAGTCCAGGAGTCTCTTCCACACAGTGTTGTTGAGGTGTGCCTCCCCTGGGGCCCACTGGTGGGTTGAGAGGACACACAGACAGCCCTTCTGCCTGGGCCTGCAGCCTGGAGTCTACTAGGCAGATTCAGTCCACTGGAACTGGTGAGGAAGTGCAAGAGGCCCACAGTTCAGGAGTTGGGGTGATGCCCACAGAGCGTCCAGAACCCCAGCACAGCCACAAGCCAGAACGCTGGGACTGGGACAGTGGCCACTGCTTGCATGGGTCAGTCATACGGACCGCCCCCAAGGCTGCCTTCCACACTTGAACTTCTGGGCTCAGCAGTTTGAGGGGTTCAGTTCAGGTTCCTCAGGGGTATGACTGTCAAGCAGCTCTAGTAAGGCTGGGTGGCCTTGGGTGGCGCAGTGTGTGAGTAAGCTCCTCACAGCCTCCTGGCTCTCCACAGGGAGTCCTCGGCGGAGGACTGGGGGGACGTGTTCACCTTGCCTGTGTACTTCTCCTCCGACTGGCTGAATGAGTTCTGGGATGCCCTGGATGTGGATGACTACCGCTTCGTCTACGCGGGGCCCCCGGGTACCTGGTAAGGGTCGGGTAGGAGCCGGGGCTGCCCCACAATGCTCGGAGGTCCACCCTGGAAACTGCAGGGCACCAGCAGTGAGCTCTTGCCGCAGGTCGCCGTTCCATGCCGACATCTTCCGCTCCTTCAGCTGGTCCGTCAACATCTGTGGGAGGAAGAAGTGGCTGCTCTTCCCACCGGGGCAGGAGGCGGCGCTGCGGGACTGCCATGGTGGCCTGCCCTACGATGTGACTTCCCCTGCACTCTTGGACACACGCCTGCACCCCATGCTCCAGCACAGCAGCCCTCCTCTCGAAGTCATTCAGGAGGCTGGCGAAGTGGTGTTTGTGCCCAGTGGGTGGCACCACCAAGTGCACAATCTGGTAAGGTGGGCTCAGGTAGCCCAGCCCTCGGCCCACCTGGTTCCTGTCTCACTGCCTGTCCACAGAAAGGCAGCCGAGCACCCACCCCGTGCCGGCCCTGGTTCCGTCCCTGCCCAGTCCCTGCCCTGAGGAGTACTTTCCTCGAATCCGTGCTGTGCAGACACCGCCTGGAGGTGGGAGCAGCCTTTCCCGCTGAATAAGCTAACCTCCTGAATAGGCGTGTTGAGGCCCCCACCTGGGCCTCAGAGCCTGGCATGGGCCTGTGGGACGTGCCTCTGCTGTGGCCTCAGCCAGCCTGCTCCTGCCCTCCAGGATGACACCATTTCCATCAACCACAACTGGGTCAATGGCTGCAACCTGGCCAACATGTGGCACTTCCTGCAGCAGGAGCTCCGGGCTGTGCAGCAGGAGGTCCAGGAGTGGAGGGTCTCCATGCCTGACTGGCATCACCACTGCCAGGTGGGTGCCGTGTGGGCTCAGTCTGGGGCTGGGCAGACACCAGGGCCGGGCTGCATGACTCAGACGCCACCAAGCACCGTCTGGCCTCAGCATGGCTCCTGTCTCACTGCCTAGGAACAGCCTGTGTTGGGTGCTGTGCAGATGTGGCTGTGACCACAGGCTTACTGTCCTTTCCTCTGTGGCCTAGGTCATCATGAGATCCTGCTCAGGCATCAATTTTGAAGAATTTTACCACTTCCTCAAGGTCATCGCCGAGAGGAGACTCCTTGTCCTGCAGCGAGGGTTGGCCGGGGGTCAGGAGGGCGACACAGGCCTAGGGCTGGGCTTCCAGCAGGCTGCATTTGATGTTGGCCGCCTCGCAGATGTGCTGGCCTCTGTGGTCGCACACCCTGACTTCCAGAGAGTGGACACCAGCACATTTTCGCCAGGGCCGGAGGAGCTGCTTCGGCAGCTGCAGGATGCTGTGGCTGCCACTGCTACACTGTAGTCCTGTGGGAGGGCGCATGGCGCACCAGCACAGGGTAGCTGCCTCCTCCAGGACCCTTCTGGAAATACAAGCCGTCCTTGCCCTTATGGCCTGGGATGTGACCTTGCTGAGCAGAAGCATCGCCTGGGAGGTCTGACGTGGCTGTCCCCCAGAGGTCCTGGCCATGGGTCTCTGGAGAGGCCAAGCCTTGATGAGAGCACAATACACTGAGATGGGCTGGGGGTGTCCCTCCAGCCGGCCTGTAGCCAGGTCTGCCAGGGACTTGGATGGTGGCCATGTGAGCAGGTTTCCTTGCACCTCCCAGCCTCCCCAGGGAAGCTTGGGGCTGCTAAGTGGTGAGTGTCCCATCCGTCTGCCTTAGGGTCTCCTGTCTGGCCTGGCCCACCCCTCCCCGTCCCAGGGGCACACCGGCATGCCCCTTCCCCTGCTAGCCTTGTCCTCCAGCTCTGCCTCGGCCCCAGCTCCAGCTGGCCCAGGAGTCAGGCGCTGTGTGACGCTTGAAGCCAGCTTGAGCTAGCCATCGTTCATGTCCAGAGGCGAAGGGCTAGGTGGCCGAGAAGTCAGGCACATGCCTGGAGGGAGAAGGTGGTGCAGGAGGAGGGTTTTCCTTTTCCATAGCACCTCTGAGGGGCCTGGGCCGTGGTGCCGTCCTGCCCAGCCACAGGCTGCCCTGGTGGGGTCGGGCTGCAGCAGAACAGGAGCTGAGGGCACCCGTCCATGGCTGCCTCTGGTAGTCCAGGAGCCTGGCAGTGTGATGTTGGCTGTGCTGATCACAGTCACTACGAATGGTGGTACTCTGTGCATTGGGAGTGGGGAGGGGAACAGCAGCCGCCCCGCCTGGCCCACGCCTGGCCCATGTGGCCCTCTGGCTCCTGTGTCTGGCACCTGTGAACCACCTTGTTGCCCACTATGGTCTCTTTCCTGGGCACTATTCTTGGGAATGCTGGGGCCAGAGAAGCAAGGTCAGCGTGAGCCAGCCGCCCACCCTGGGGCCTGGCCTGGGCCAGGACACTGGTGCGCATGGGCTGGAATGGAAGGGACTCAGGGCCCCCAAGCCCCAGCTCGCTCTGCAGGGCACTTGGGACCCCAACTCTGCTAGGCTGTGGCCCCTCCCTCATGACAGCCTCTCCCAAGCTCAGGGCTTCCCATCAGAACCGGGGAGGATGTGTCTGCTCAAGAGGGCAGCAGAACACACCTGGACACCACATGCTATGATGTCCAGAGGGACTGGATGAGCCTCAGCTGGATTGGAAGCCAGAAGGGCAGGGACTTGTTCTGCCCAATAAATCATCCCATAGCAGGTGCCTTGTGCATGACACAAAGCCTCAGCCAACACCTTCCTAGCTACCTAGGACGGCCTGACTGCCTGCCAACCCCAAGTCCAAGGAACTGCAGACCTTCCTACCAAGAGCAAGAAGCATTGCCTAAACCCAAGCTCCCCAAGCTGAGGCTGGGGCTTCCTGGGTCGGGATTGAATAAACAGAGGCCCTACTGCAGGGCCTGGCATTAGAAATCACCCTTTTTTCCCTGTGGTGACCCTCTGACTGTGGTCTTCCTGGTGACACATATTCAGAGCCTTGGAGCATGGCCACATTTAGGTGCGCTGAAGGTGGGGAGCAGTTCTTGCTGCCACCTGCCTTGGCTGTCCATGGGGAACAGGCCCGACCTCAAGTGGTTCCACCAGGGTGCTGCTGGAGCTCAGCCCAGGCCCTCAGTGCTGCGACCAAGGCGGGTACGTGTGTGTGTGTTGGAAGCACAGTGCTGGGAGGTGGTTGGTGCCTCTGCCATCTGCTGGCAGGCAGGGATGAGCCGGCACAGCTGCCCCACCGCCCACCCTGCTCCAGCAGCCTGACGGAGGGACCAGCAGGGCAGGGCCAGGCTGTGTGCAGGACTTGAACTGATGAACAGTTTTTTTAGTTGTTCCAGTTTTATCTAATCAAAGAAAACCAATTTGTCTTTAAAGAAACCATTCTGTCAGAGATTTGCTAGAGTGTTAGCAAGAGTGTGCAAACCAGCCGGGCGCGGTGGCTCAAGCCTGTCATCCCAGCACTTAGGGAGGCTGACACAGGAGAATCACGAGTTCAAAGCCAGCCTCAGCAACGGCGAGGTACTAAGCAACTCAGTGAGACCCTGTCTCTACATAAAACACAAAATAAGGCTGGGATGTGGCTCAGTGGTTGAGTGCCCCTGAGTTCAATCTCTAAGTACCAAAAAAAAAAAAAGATAACCTTCATTTCAGCATTATATGTGAGCTATCAGATTTTTTAAAATTATTGTTATTGGGGGCTGGGATTGTGGCTCAGTGGTAGAGCGCCTGCCTCGCATGTGGGAGGCACTGGGTTCGATCCTCAGCACCGCGTATAAAAAATGAATAAAGTCAATCAACAACTAAAAAAAAAATTATTGTTATTGGTACAAGGGATTGAACCCAGGGCGCTTATCTACTGGGCCTTATCCCAAGTCTTTTTTTTATATATTTTATTTTGAGACAGGGTCTTGTTGGGTTGCTTGAAGGCTCACTGTTGAGGCTGGCTTTGAACTTGTGATCCTCCTACCTCAGCCTCCTGAGCTGCTGGAATATTACAGGCATGGACTATCAGATTTTAGAGCTTTAGAATATATCAATAATTTCATTGTGAAAGTGGTTCATTTAACCAGAGTTATAAACCAAAAAGAGACTTTAGAACAAATACTTGAATTAAACTCTTGCTCTTTTATGACTTAATTTTCTTAAGCAATCAAAAAACATCAGCAGAAAATAGGAAGTTGTGATAAATCTTTGTTCTTTAAGCCATTTTTTTGTGAACTCTGCTAAAGCAGATCAGTATTTTTAAAAACCTTTGTAGTTCTTTTCAAATATTATTTTAGTTGTTGATGAATCTTTATTTTATTCATTTATTATTTTATGTGATGCTGAGGATCGAACTTAGTACTTCATGCGTGCTAGGCAAGCGCTCTACCACTGAGCTATAGCCCCAGCCCCCCTTTGTAGTTTTAAATATGAAGAATGAGATTCTGCCGGGCACGGTGGCACATGTCTGTAATCCCAGCACTTTGGGAGGCTGAGACAGGAGAATCGCGAGTTCAAAGCCAGCCTCAGCAACAGCGAGGCGCTAAGCAACTCAGTGAGACCCTGTCTACATAAAACACAAAATAGGGGTGGGGATGTGGCTCAGTGGTCGAGTGCCCCTGAGTTCAATCTCTAGTACCAAAAAAAATGAGATTGTGGTTTCATATCTGCATTATATTTTGATTTTAAAAGCACTATGAACAACTTTATGGCTGACTTAATTACCTATAAATTTCATATAGAATTATTTTCATCTAAAACATTTCCTTAAATACGCTTTCTAAGAGTACATGTTTTTATGGAAGATGTGCATGTCACATTGCTTTATAGGTTAGCATTCTGTTTACAACAGTGCCACTTTGCTGTGTCATAATTGTGGGCATTGCCAAGCTCCTGGGTCCTACCTATAAATGCCGTTTGAGTTACTCTAAGGTTGCCAGGTGTGGTGGTGCACACCTGTAATCCCAGTGCCTAGGGAGGCTGAGGCAGGAGGATCACAAGTTCAAAGCCATCCTCATCAAAAGCGAGGCCCTAAGCATCTCCACATCTCCGTGAGACTCTGTCTCTAAATAAAATACGAAAGAGGGCTGGAGATGTGATTCAGTGGTCAAGTGTCCCTGAGTTCAATCCCTGGTACCAAAAAAAAAAAAAGTTACTCTAAGGACCTCTAGAATTACAATATTAAGCAAAGCAGAATGGTGAAAACCATTTTCTGTATTTTTCTTAGCCCAAAGAATGTTCTTTCCATGCCAGTTATGCATGAAATTCCCATGCCAGTTATGCTTATTTGTAACAAAATAGATGTGTTCCGTCACAGTTCACATTTTGGGGGTAAAAACTAGTCACTGCCAGAATGGTGTGATGATTCCAAGGAATGTGAGAGAAAAATGGAGAGGGGAGCTGGCCACTGACCTTACCCACAGGCTCTAGGGGAGCGTCAGCCCAGAGCAACCGTGGCTGTAAAGTAAAAGAACACCCAAAACGTCTGCAGAAACCCAGCTATGCATGGGCATGCGGGCATCCTGTGTGCTCCCCCTTTTTGTGGGCACTGCGCAGCCCTGTTTTGTCCTGGCCTGCTGCCCCAGGAGGACATTAATCTATGGGTTACCAGAAGCTCAATCCTTGTCCCCATGTCAATCCAATAATGAGGACATAGTTTTGAGAAAACAGAAAAGGAAGTTTTTATTGCTCTGCTAGCAAAGGAGCACAGGGGACTCCTGTCCCAGAGGCTGTGATGCTGCCCATCAGGGGAAGAAGGGGCTTTTAAGGAGGTGATTCAAGGGCTGCATCCCAGATGTTCCATCCAGAGTTGCAATTCACTTCTTAATTTGAGGGATGGTCTTTTCTGAGATCTAGTGCCATCCCCAAACCTGAATTACTTGTTCCCATGGTGGGTGGGTGTTCAAGGACAGATAACTGCCTAAGATGGGGAAGAAGGGTAATCTTGTTTCCCTGAGATTAGGGAGAAGGAGAAAGAAAGAGAACAAACCATGCTCTTTTTTTTTTTTTGTTTAGTTGTAGATGAACACAATATCTTTATTTATTTTATGTGGTGCTGAGGATCGAACCCAGTGCCTCACGTATGCGAGGCAAGCGCTCAACCGCTGAGCCATAGCCCCAGCCCCTAAAACATGCTCTTTTAAAAGTAAGTCACAAGCCGGGCACGGTGGCTCAGCACTTAGGGAGGCTGAGACAGGAGGATCCCGAGTTCAAAGCCAGCCTCAGCAATGGCGAGGCACTAAGCAACTCAGTGAGACCCTGTCTCTACATAAAACACAAAATAGGGCTGGGGATGTGGCTCAGTGGTCGAGTGCCCCTGAGTTCAATCCCTCGTACCAAAAAAAGGGTGCGGGGACTTATTAGGTTGACTCAGGTGACCATAAGCTGCGTAGTCCACAATGGCCATCTGCAGGCAGGACAGCTGGAAGGACCTGTAGCCACACTGTTCAAGAGGACGAAGGCCCAGAATAAGAGGGATCAGCAGTGCTGCCCTAGTCTGAGACCAGGGTTCTGGAGAATCCCTGGCAGAGACTCTGGAAGAGTGAAGGAGCGAGCGTGTGATGTCCTCAGACGATCACAGCGGCATCAAGACCCTGTCCGAGAGGAATGGAGCTCGCCTCTGCTGCTGTTTCCTTGTGCTTCCGACTTCCATTCCACCCAGGCTGCCATCCTGTGGGTCAGCGCTGCCCACGCTGCCCACACATAGACACCTCACTGACACCAACATGCTCTTCATCCCTGGCGTCTCTTAATCCAATTAAGTTGACAATTCAAATCAACCATTACAATGGGTGAAACTCCCGAGTTGTGTTCCCAGTGGGGCTCCTTAAATACAAGTCAGAGCAAAGACGCTGTTCTAACAACCACCTGCGCGACCTACTGATCCCCTCAAGGACACCTCCTCCCCCAAGACTGGCCAAATCCCAGAAAGTGGGGGGTGACAGCCTTGGGATAGGGGAGTGACTGGTTCTCCTGAGCCAGCCAGTGAGCCCAACCCTCTGAGAAGGCAGCATTCTATAGACGTCCCAGAGCGAAGGTCACCACAGGCACATCAACAGGCAAGATCTTCAATACTTTCCTTAGCCCTTCAGTAACTTCAAATGTGGACAATAAAAAGATATTTAAGATTATACAAATCCTAGCCGGGCGTGGTGGCTCATGCGTGTAATCCCAGCACTTTGGGAGGCTGAGACAGGAGGATCGCGAGTTCAAAGCCAGCCTCAGCAATGGCGAGGGGCTAAGCAACCCAGTGACACCCTGTCTCTACATAAAACACAAAATAGGGCTGGGGATGTGGCTCGGTGGTCGAGTGCCCCCGAGTTCAATCTCCAATAACAGAAAAAAAAAGAGAAAAGATTATACAAATCCTGAAGGGGGGGAAGGTACAATGACATTTTAGATCTGCATTTATTGCCAAAAGATAATCATTTTTCTTGTGAATAAGGTTTTACATTTAATTGAAGCAAACTAGACTTTTGACATCAGAGGTGTAGGAGCATCTCCATACCTTCCAACCCCTTCCTTCCATCCTTCCCCATTCTTTGCTAATAGACTGTCCTCTTGCCAGAGAGCACCCCTTTGTTTGTGACCTTTGGATCTGATTGGTCCAAGAGTGCATTTAAGCTTCTGTAGTTTCTAGAATAAATGGTGTTTTCTGCTCCTCACCCTGGTGTCCCTGCTTCTTGTCCCGGGTGTCTCTGCGTCTTGCTGGGGCAGAGCAGGTTTTTACCTACACCCCAGGACCTGGGGAGATTGGCTCCACGAATCGTCACCATCATCCAGAGAGACCCCATGTCATCTTCCCCGGGGACCCCTTTTTCCTCATTTCTGGACCCCAAATCGTCGAGAAAGCCACGAGGCCCTTCCCCTCCCCCATTATAGCGATAAGAGGTAGCACAAGATCCCTTTAACAGCTTTGAGGGACATTCCAAGAAGGCATTAAAGCAACTTGTTGACTAGAAAAATAAAACTAAGATTGTGCAGAAAATACAATATCATGAATGTAAAGTGCTATAGGTTATATCATAAACTCATTTTAGCCAGGCACAATTGTGCATTCCTGTAATGCCAACAATTTGAGAGGGTGATGCAAGAGGGTTGGAAATTACAGGCAAGCCTTAGCAATTTAGCAAGACCCTGTGAGGATTAGAAAGTTTTGTGGTCCATTTTCAAAATGCAGTATTTTGCCTTAATTGTATGTAAGATCCAGTTGTAGGGATGTAAGATCCAGTTGTAGCCATTTTAACTATAGCCCTTCCCATTTGCCCACCCCAATTTTAAAATTAGCCAATTGTGTAGACTGTGATTCCGAGCTCCTCTTTATCAGGACAAGGGGGAGCACTGTGTTAGGAATAAAAGCAGATGGACTGCCCACCCGGGCGCAATTGCAGGCTGGATTTTCTTTGGAAGTATACTGTTCTGCAGAAGCAAATTTTGCATCGTTCAGCTACTTCTGAGCACATGTTTGATTCCTTGCAGTACCTCGGTATTTCTAATAACCTGTGTCAAAAAAGGGAGAAGGAGGCAGGGGATAGAGTTGTAGAGTTGTTATTGTGCTTGCTTCGCATGCACAAAACCCTGGCTTCAATCGCTAGCACCACCACCACAAAAAAAAAAAAAAAAAGAAAAAGAAAGGAGAGGGCAGAGGATGTAGCTCAGTGGTAAAGCATCCCTGTGTTTGACCTCCCAGTGTAACAGTGTCCACTTTATGTTTTGAATATAACCCTTGCTGCTCTGCCACTGCGACTTGTTTTTAAAAGGGACATGTTTCTTTCTTTTCCTCTCTCCCTCCTCTCTAATCTTTTCTCCTCCCTAATCTCAGAGAAAAGGGGATTACCTTTCCTTCTCATCATAGGCTGAAGTATCTGCACTTGAGCTCACACCCACCACAGGAACAAAGTAATTCAGACATGGGGATGGCAGGAGATCTCAGAAATGACTCTCTCAGATTAACAAGTAAATTTCAATCCCAACAGAGAACACATGGAATGTGGCCTTTGAATCACCACTTTAAGCCTCCTGTTCCTGCAGGATCACAGCCTCTGGGACAGGAGCCCCTGTGCTGCTCCTTTGCTAGTAAAGCAATAACACTTTCCCTTTTTTTCTCAAAGCTATATTCTCATTATTGGATTGGCATTGGGGATGAGGATGGAGCTCTCGGTAACACCTTAACCTCATGTTTCCATCCCTCACAGCTGTTATCTATCAGTAATTTTTTGCCTGTTAGTAGAGTTACTATAGGACAGCTTACCCATGGTGTTGGTTTGCATGGTGTATGACTCATATCCCTTTGTTTTTAATCTCTTTATACATATGCATCCAAACAGTGACTCCTGTAGATACCATAGAATTGGACCTTGTTTTCATTCTGTCTGATGATCTCTACCTTCGGATAGGCTTGTTCATTCAATTCACATTTAATGTTACTGTTGGTGTAGATTTGTGTTTGCCCTTTTACACTCTCCTATTTTCCCATGTCTTTTGTATTCCTCTGTTCCTTTTCACTGTGTGTGTTTGTGTTTTACTAGGGTGTGAGGGTTCTGCATTTGGGATTGGGGTCCGTGATGACTTCATGACTGGCATGCTTGGTGTCTAGCAAGTCCTGTGCAAAGTGTAGGACGCCCAGTGACTGGGAATATTTCTTTTTAAAAATCATTTTTTTAGTTGTTCATTGTATTCATTTATTTATATGTGGTGCTGAGAATCAAACCCAGTGCCTCACACATGTGAGGCAAGTTCTCTACCACTGAGCCACAACCCCAGCCTGACTGGGGATATTTCTATGCAAAGCATAGAATGCCTAGGTGCTCTAGCAATGCCCTCCATGACGAGGCTCTGTGAGAGTGTTATTAGCCTTGACCTTGGTCACAGGCATACAGCTCCTGGGAATGAAGGAACTCGCTGGCTAGGTAACTACAATGTTTCACCAAGCTCTGCTGCTCCTGGACCTGCCCATTTAACAGTGACTTCAACAATGGACTTTCTTGAGAGCCACACAGAGCTCCTAACATTGCATATCACATTGGTAGAATGTAACTGAGAAATAAGCTGCATGATGTTGCTGACTCTGTAACCTGCTAATGACACAATGAACAATAATGTAGTGATGATCTCAGTGACCCAAGGGAACCTACTGATATAAATAAGGCTAGCAGCTCGGGTGAGCCGCTCTCTCTTTGCCATTGCACCTTGTCTCTCTCTCTCTTTTTGTTTTCTTTACACTGGGGATTGAGCCCAGGGGTGCTCTAACACTGAACCACATCCGTTGCCCCTTTTAAAGTTTTATTTTGAGAGAAGGTGAGGCTAAGTTGCTGAAGCTGGTATAGAATGTGAGCTCCTCCTGGCCCTGTTTGCACCACCATACCAGGCTACTGCTCTATTTGTTTTTTGTTTTGTTTTGTTGTTGTTTGCTAACATAGAATTTCTTCAATGATTTTTTTATGTACTGGCCTAGTGATGAGTTCCCATGTGTGAGAAATATGCTCACTTGTCCAAACCCAGACAATGGACTTATTAGAGACCCGGGACCTCCCAAGAAACTCAGGGAGCATGAAGACCCCCTTCAAACCCCAATTCTTGCAATCAAGCCAGGAAGCGTTCAGATATGTCACCCACTAACAGACATGAGCTGATTCAAGGGATAGGAAAAGAGGAAGGGGACACTCTTAAGGGAGACAGTGGGTCCTCTGAGGAAGGAGAGGGGGAGTGTGCCTCTCCTGCATTCCAGCCTTATTGGGGTCCCAGAGACGTTTCCAGAGAGTCCTGCCCTGGTCTACCTTTTGACTTTTTACTGATCACAGGGTGACATCAGACTTTCTAGTCCCCAGTCATGGCAACTCTATGTCACCTTGGCCCATGCTGAGCAGTTCTAATTGGATTCTTAAAGAATTATACTTATCTTCCCAAATCTGGTCTGTGAACAGGGTCACAAAAGCCTCTCCCTGCAAAGTAACTTGGGTTCCTCTTAGGGTGTTTCCTGCCTGCATTTCTCCTGCAGATAACAGGTAGTTTCCTGAGGAATGTGACATATCCTGTCCACTTAAGCCAGGCAGGGTTGTAGGCAAATTGCTTTTAGGCAAAGAAAGCATGTGGAGGTCAGCACAGTGGGCCCGTTTTATAAAATTATTCTCTTAACCTTCTGTTCCACCATTTTCATCTGTCTGTCCCCTAACATACTGAGAGACTAAGGTACAGAGAAAGCATGGCTTTTACTGATGGTCTTGCAAGATGAAATGTCGGGGGAACAGGCCCACTCACAGCAGTTACGGTTAACATTTTATCCTCTGGTGCACAAGGGGCCCCTACTCACCTCTGTTCCTCATTGGCTGAGGACTATGGGGTGTACCATCTTCCGGACCATCACCTGGATTTTATAGTGGGTCACTTAAAGAAATATGCTGCTGGGCACAGCAGCACATGCCTGTAATAGGAGGCTGAGGCAGGAAGATTGCAAATTCAAAGTCAGCCTCAGAAACTTAACAAGGTCTTAAGTAACTTAAGATCCCATCTCAAAATAAAAAAATAAGTCAGGTGTGGTGGCAGTGTCTGCCAGTGGCTCAGGAGGCTGAGGCAGGAGGATAATGAGTTCAAAGCCAGCCTCAGCAACATTGAGAATTTAAACAACGCAGTGAGACCCTGTCTCTAAATAAAACATAAAAAGGGGCTGGGGATGTGGTTCGGTGGTTGAATACCCCTGAGTTCAATTCCTGGTATTCCACCCATATTGTAACTAGTTGCCATTTTCTCTCCTGAAAATGTGCCCATCTGATGCCTCACTTTGCAGCTGAATATAAGGCATCACTGGTCCATCGAGGTCTGTCCTTATTTTGTTTACTTTTGCTTTCACTTTGGATCTGCCATATTCACAGGCTGAGGTGCTATTGTGTGTTGACTGCTTATAACTTTCCATGGCTATATTTCCCCTATGGCTGCCTTTCTTACACCCCAATTTTACATTTAAGGCTAAATACTATGTTCTGAAAATGGATCACTGGATGTTTTATTTCTCACACTATGCACATCTTATCAGAATTAACCACAGATTCATACTAACAACTCCAGATAAAGAGAAACATTATCCTACAGAGCTCTATATCCTTCTACATGTACAGCTGTAAATTCTTTTCTACATTCCATTTTTGCATATTTTATACATGTCATAAGGATAAAAATTACAAATTAAATAGTATCTGGCTAGAATAGTTATTGCATTATGGAATTCTATGTCTTTTGAGGAAGTTAAGGAGACAACAATTATACAATCAGGAACTTTGTTACTAACCTTCTTATTTGTCATTTTCTTCATTTGATCGATAATAGGTTGGAGTCACCATCTGGACTTATTTTCTCAAACCCATGACAGTTATGCTCCCCCCCAGCTTCTTTGTACCACAATGCAAAGGGGGGCTGCAGATGTAGCTCAGTGGTACATATTCAATACCTACACTAGGGGAAAAAAGTACCTGGACTTCAGCTCTCAACCTCAGGCAGGTATGTGGCTACTTTTCCATGCTTTGGGAATGTGACTCTATACATTAGCCTCCCTTGTACATGGGTGATATTGTTAGGTAGAATGAATTTGGGTCAGTGTGTAGGATGTGAAAGACTTCACAAAGTCCAAGTTAAGAGCAAAGAATAAAATTGTATTTATTTTCCAGGAGAGGGTAGATACCACAGGCTATATTGGCCCCCAGTGGCAGATGTCTGGTGTTTATATGCAGGCTTTATGGGCAGAGCTGAGCAGGCTTTTTGTTTCTCACTGGTGTGACTATCACTTGAAACCCAGGAAGCTGAGAGCACTGGGTCAGCAACTGGGGGTATGTTGTTTTCCAGGCAGGAAGCAGGTGGGCTTGTGGCTTTTCTTGAAAATGTTGGTGCATCTCAACCATTGAGATGGAAAGAACACACAACAGGGAAATTTCCTCCTGAGAGAAAGTGAGGTCAGTCTGTGCAATGGAGTGACATGTGTCAAGGGGGAAAGAGGGCAAGTGAGCATGAGCTCACACATGCTATGAGACCCATAGATGCCTGAAGCCACAGATATTATTAAATACTGCACACAGTGTTTACTATGCATACATATCTATAATATTTCCTATACCCTTTGCATAAAACCTCAAAGTCCTTGTCAGCCCCTGACAACCAGGCTAAGGACATGGCCCCCTTGTCTTGCTGGTGTACCTGCTCTGATCAAAGTTCCTTTCCTGCTTTTCATCATGACCTTCTCTGTTTGGTTTTGGGGCGAAGAGCTGACCTGACCTGTGGGATCACCAGAGGCAGGTCTCTGCCTAGGGCTCCGTAATAGTAGAACGTAGAACATCTACGTTAGGCACAAGGTGCCCACTTCCTTCCAGCACGCATTGCTGCCTTAGAGGACTGCCTTCCGTGTGTGTGTCCCGTTCTGTGCGGAGCCACAGGACAAGCTCGATTGCTTCCTTTCACAGCTCAGGCTGCCTCGTCAAAAGGGCAGAGGCCAGGAGGTGATGTCAATTATTAAAACAACGGTCCAAGTGTCTCGGTGCGTAGATGCAGGTGTGTGCGGGTGCGCTTCACACACTGTCAAGGCTTGCTGAGCCGCCTGCGGCCGCACTAGCTGACAGTGCACGTATCTGTTTCTTCGCGGTACCCGGGAGGAAACCCCCGACCCTCCGGTTAAGACAGGGGCTCGTCTGCACACGCTGCCCCGCACCCTGGCTGCCCGCCTGGGCCCTGGACTACAGCCGTCCTCCGGGCGCCACTCCGTTCTACAGCGCTGCTCCTGCGCTTAGGACACGGCCGCCTTTCTGTCCTGGAAACAGAAGCGAGCTTCCCTCGGAGTCAGGGGACGCTACGGTGCAGCACCGAGACCTGCCCCGCCCTTGGGCGCGGGTCCCCGCACAGGCGCCCCACCCAGATCAGCTCCCAGCGCAGCTCCGCAGCCCTGCCGAGCAGGGCTGGGGCCCGGAATCTGTCACTCTGGCCTGTTTCACCAGCGATTGGAGAACATTAGCTGTCACTCAAGACGCAGGGGCGTGCCTAGAGGCGGTCCGTTGGGGCGCGGGAGCGGAATTGTCCAATCAGGAGCGCCGGCACAGGGAAGCGCGGACTTCCGCAGCCTCGCGGGACTTTCTTCCTCACCAGCTCCTCCTCCACTTCCGGCGGGAGCTCTGCTCAGCAGGCAGGGCTAACGTAGCGCGGCCTCTGCCTGGCGAGCTCGCGTGCGGGGCGGCCCATGGAGAGGCCACGGGTCCCCAGGAAGCCACCATGGTGAGTGTGCGGCCCGGGCTACCAGGACCCGGCCAGCACCTGCCATGAGTCCCCGGCGTGCGGCTGGGCTGCGGGCACGCGGCTCTGTCCCCGCCGGCGGTGGCCCTGCGCCCTGTCCTGGTCCCGCGGGGTGGGCTGAGCAGCGGGTCCCCGA
>PVHX01013281.1:0-15904 GCA_004024805.1 Geosciurus inauris
CTTCTTCCTCCTCCTGTTCCTCCTCCTCCTGTTCCTCCTCCTCCTCTTCCTCCTCCTCCTCTTCTTCCTCTTCCTCTGCTTCTGTTCCTCCTCCTCTTCCTGCTTCTCCTCCTGTTTCCCTCCTCCCCCTCCTCCTTCTGTTCTCTCTCTTCCTCCTTCTCCTCTTTCTGTTCCTCTTACTGCTCCTCCTCCTCCTCTACCTCTCCTTGCATGTGGCAGAAGGGGATGCTTCTCTTTAGATGGTGAGTTGGGAGGTAGATTTTAGCTCTTGTTATGTAATGCAGAATGCATAGGAATAATCAGTGTTTCAGTCAGTTTTTTTTCACTGCTGTAACTGAAAAACCTGACAAGAACAATTTTAGAGAAGGAAAAGTTTATTTTATGCTCACCGTTTCAGAGGTCTCAGTCCATAGATGGCCAACTCCATTGCTCTGGGCCTAAAGTGAAGCAGAAGATGCTAGAGGAAGTGTGTGGAGGAGGGAAGCAGCTCAGGACATGGCAACCAGGAAGCAGAGTGCTATTCTCACCAGGGACACATTATAAACCCCAGACACATACTCCCAGTGACTTACCTCTTCTAGCAATACCCTACCTGCCTACAGCTACCCCCCAGTTAATCCATTCAGCTGGATTAATGCACTGATTAGGTTAAGGTTCTCATAACGCAATCATTTCACTTCTAAACTTTCTTGCATTGTTTCAAACATGAGCTTTTTGGGGGACACTTAATATTTAAACCATAACAGGAAAGAAATGAAGAGTAGACGCTGAAGCAGCATAGGAGGAGGAACTGCAGGAAGTAGCCGCCCCCTCAGGGACAGAGTAATGTTACAGAAGTCCAAGTCCTGGGCGAGGCAGTGTGAGCTGCTGAAGTGCTCTCGCCCAGACTCCGGGACTCATCATGTGGCTGGTACTCAGCCCACTCAGGGGTCTGCCGAGTGAGGACCTCATGGGGTAGATGCGCTGAATACTAATAAGACAGAAGCTGTCACTGTTGGAGCAAGGCCAAGATGAGCTGAAGACTCAATCTCTCTGGGGTCTCCCACTGAACAGCCTACCTGGAGGCAAATTAACAAGGGAAGCAAAGACACCAGATTCTCAGTCTTAGCACCATCCAACAAAATGCACAAGGCGGGCCTGGGCTGTGAGGAATGAGAAAATAACAGGCACAGTTGCTGTTTCTGTGGCTGGGGTGGAGATGCTTTGGAGGTATATGTGGGCAGCTCCCTGAGAAGAGATCAAACTTGTTTGGGGTAACTGAAGAGATGTCCCTTTCCCCTTAGTAAGTGCTGTGCATTCAGATAACACGTTTTGTTATGATTGGCATGATTTTAGGGCTGGAAGCTAGGTGCAGTCTTTTAACAGTTCTTCTGTGTGATCTTAAGAGGAGTGGGGCACATCAGCTTTCAGGGTCACTTCTAGGAGTCATTAGCTCTATTGAGTTTTTTTTTTTTCTTTCTTCCTTTTAGCTACAAATCATCCTAGTCAAAGTGTAAGAAAATCTGTGGCTGGCCCAGAACCATGTCTAATTTCCTGGGAGACTTTCCTTCTCCTTGAATTACCCATTTATTCTTGTGAGAAAATGCATTAGGGTGGAGGAAGAGCCTGGTATCGGGTAGGGGAGAGGAGAGAGCCTGCAATTTGAAATGCTGAGTAGCAATTTCGCCCTAGCTAGGGCTGTCACAGGGCTGATGGATGGTCCCCTCTGGCATGCTAGTGATGTTAAAATCTCCCCCAGGTCCCAGCTCAGGAGCACCTAATCCACTTGCATCCAGAGACAGTAGGTGGCACTGTGGTGTTAGAAGATTAAAAGAGGATGAGAAAAAACGCTATGGAGAAGAAAATTTATGGAAAAGGCAGGGAAATGGGGGGAAGTAAGTGGCTTAGTAAGGAAGGGCAAGATGAATATGCGTTCTCATTCAATGCCTTTCCAATTCAGGTGAGCATTTTCCCTTTCAGATCTGGGCATGCATAGGAAAATCCAATTACAGATGCAAGCTACATTGGGCTCTTTCAAATCAAATTGCAGATGTGCATTAGAAGCATCCGGGCTGGCCAACTTGCCGTGCTAGGTGTACCTCTGGCAGTAGACGTTTGGCTTCTCCGTTCCTCTTCCACCTGTTTTTATCTCTCATTTCTTCTTTCCCTCCTCACTACCCCCTCTACTGTCTCATTTTAATTTTGCAATTTCCCCCTTTCTATTATCCATATTTAGTTTAATTCAGTCATTTTGTAGCTGGTCCTGTTTTCTGAGACACAGAGTATCTGGGGGAAAAGAGAATAAAAATAGCATTCTTTTAATGAGAGCTGTATTGCCACTAACGAAGCACTTACTAGGTGCTAAGAGCCAAGCTAGTACTCACTTTATTGATCCCATTAAAACATTTAGCGTATTCACTTACACAACCAATGTTTCTTGAGCACTTACTGTGTTCTGTGGGGTAGATGTGCCATGGGTAATGGGGGAAATATAAGCACAAAAAGCTTCTGTTGCAAGTAAAGAGAAGGCCTACAGAATGGAAGGAAATCTTTGCCAGCTGCTCCTCTGACAAGGGATTAATATTCAGAATATAAAAAAAAATTAAAAAAACTGTTTTGTTAATAAAACAAACCCCAAAACAAAACCCCAATCAATAAATGGGCAACAGAGCTAAACAGAAGCTTCTCAAAAGAAGAAGCAAAAATGGCCAATAAATACATGAAAGAAAAAGGTTCAGCATCTCTAGCAATTAGTGAAATGCAGATTTCATCTCACACCAGTCATAATGGCAGTTATCAAGAATATAAATAATAATAAATACTGGTGAGGATGTGAGGGAAAAGGTATGCCCATACATTGTTGGTTGGACTGCAAATTGGTTAAATCATTCTGGAAAGCAGTATGGAGGTTCCTCAAAAAGCCAGGAGTGGAATCCCCATAAGACCCAGCTATCCCACTCCTCAGTATTCATCCAAAAGAACTAACATATTACAGTTACAGAGCTGATTCAATGTTTATAGCAGCACTGTTCACAAGAGCCAAATTATGAAATCAACCCAGATGCCCATCAATAAATGAATGGATCAAGAAAATGTGGTGTATATACACAATGGAGTTTTACTCAGCCATGAAGAAGAATGACACGGCATTTGCTGGTAAATGGATGGAATTGGAGAACATCATGCTGAGTGAAATAAGCCATGCTGAATGAGAAAATCAAGGGTCAAATGTTTTCTCTCTTATGTGGAAGTGAGAGGAAAATAAGGGAAAGAAGGTGGTTGGTGAAGGAGTAGGTTATCACACAGATGTTATCATGAACATATAGAGAAGATTCGTGGAATAGAAGGAGGAGAAGGAGATGGAGGAGGAAGGAAGGGAAAGGGGAAGATACATGGAATGAATTTAGCAAAATCATGTCATATACATACATAAATGTACCAAGGGAATTTCATCTTTATGTAGGTATAGTAAGTACCCATCAAAAATAGATAAATAGGGGCTGGGATGTGGCTCAGTGGTAGAGCACTTGCCTAGCATGCATGAGGCACTAGGTTCGATTCTCAGCACCACATATAAATAAATGAATAAAATAAAAATTGACAGCTAAAAAATATTTAAAAAAATAGATAAATAAAAGAGTGAAAGGAAGATAAGTAGAGCTGAAGAGGGGAAAAAAGGAGGGAAGAGGAGATGGAAAGGTGGGGGATGGGAATTGAAATAAAATTCCTTACATGTATGATTTTGTCAAAATAGATCCACATACTAAGTATAATTATAATGCTCTAATAAGAAAAGAAGAGAGAGCAAGCCTCTGTTCCTTTGTGTCTTCTCTCCTGCTTTTCTTTGCACCCTTGAGCCACACATTTTAAATGTCTTCCTCCAGTGTACTTACATCTCTGGAGTTGGACTGTCTGAGCTCCAGACTGATTCTACTACCAGCTTGTAAAAATTGGGTATTTTACTCAATTTCTCAGTGTTCTGTGTTTCTCACATGAGAAAATGGAATAAACCATTCCTATTTGGAAGGATAGTCTTGGAAACTAAACAAGATAATGACATCTCAAAGTTTAAACTTTAGCCATTATCTTCACCGTCTTCTAGCTATTCAAAAATGTTGCTCTCTGTGGAAGAGGGGAAGTGGTATCTTGTCTGCCTCCCATGCCCACGGATAGGCCTCTGAAGCACATACTAGCTGAAGAGGGTTCTGTTCATTTTTACTAGGCATTGTCAGAAAAGATTTCATGGGAGAGGCCACATCAGAGCTGTGTTTGAGGACATTTGGAGGTGACCTTCAGAACCCAAGAGGGTCAAATACTGTAAAGAAAATCATACAACCTGTGTTCCTTGTCAATTTCCTATATGCACATTTTGCAGAGCATTCAGTGGGATCACTAATCTCTAAAGTCAAGCCAGGTTATTATGGCGGCCCTAGACCCCAGGTTCAGGACCCCTGATTTGAGATCCATTGTAGATTGAATGTTCTTTGTCAGAACACCATGAAGACAATTTAAGAGAGTTTAGCAGGTGCTGTTAGGGCCCTATTTAGATCCCTTTACCTTAGTGGGGCACCCCTCGTGCCCTCTACGCCTCTCCCAGCTATGGTGAAAGCTGCTGCCGGTGACTCACACTGGCCCTTCTTTGCTGAAGATGGTTCTTAGCTCATCAGAGTGCCAGACCAGGAGTCTCCCCCACCCGCCAAACACAGGGATGGCCCTGAGCAATGACTGATTGCAGAGTTTAACAGTCCCCAGTCCTGGATTCTAGGTGATCCACGTCCTGTGATTCAAGTTTTGCTTCTCAGCTTATTTTGTCATCAGGTTGGGACCTGTCCTGAACCTGTTTTTGCCCTGCCCTACCCAACCTCCCTCTCATCCCTATAGGTTTCTGCTGAGAGCACTTCTTCAGTCAAATCACTCATGTAAGAATCTCCATCTCAGTTCCTGCTGGAGGGGACCCAGCCTTAGTTAGGTAGAGAGGGACTTGAGCTAGCTCTACCAAGGTGCTAAACCAGGCTACAGAGCCCAAGTGCAGTGGACTAACTCCCCCTAGTAAAGGTGAATGCTCTCTCTTTGGCTTAGGAAGGCACCAAGGCCCAGCTTCTCACTTCCCTTCCTCTCTGCTACCTCCTTCCTTTTCTTCCTCACTGCTCCTATTATTCTGTGACACTCTGGTTGCTTCTAGATGTTTGGCAAAGATTTTGAGAGGAGCTCACCAATGGCAAGCCATGTTGGGGGTCACCTTGGGGCCCACTGATTTCATCCCAGTGTTTTCCTCTTGAGCTGTAGGAAGACTCCCATGTTGAGATGATCCCTAAACAAGGCTGCTGGAGATTGGTGATTAATGCATTAGGGCTGGGAACCCTCTATCGGAGCAAACAGTTTCTTTTAACAGAGACCAGACTGAGGCAGATAAGAGAGAAAGTGCAGAATCATGTTTTGGTGTTTAATTTGGCAGCCTATAGCTCATTTTAATTACTCTGAAGTAATTATCTCTGGCACACAGCTGGGTTTGTCTTCCTGTGACTTGTGAGTCATTCTTCCACATACGAATAAATTAAGCAGGTTGAAAGGAAGCGCTGGAGCCAAATGACGTGTCAAAGAGGTTCAATGGGAAAGGTTCAGAAAATGGTAAACTTAGGACCTGAAAGAGAAGATTGATTTGGGAACATCATGTCTTTGTGTCTGAGGCAAACTGTACTTGCTATTGAAATCAGAGTGAATGAGCTTCAAGGCTATTTTAAGATAAGAGCTGTCAGACCTAAATGAGGGGGGAGCTCCTGGGAGACTAATGGAAAAGGGACAGCCGTCAAGGGTGACTCCTACAGCATAGTGGTCAAAAGCATAGGTTTTGGGGGCAGACAGACATGCATTAGAATCTGTATTCAGGCACTTGTCATTTCAGTTCTGTAAGCCAATCATTTTATCTTTCAAATATCCATTTCCTATATGTATTATAAAGTTAGAAAATGTGTCTTTGGTGTCATGTCACCTTCCTTCCATGTGTGTGCTGGATTGTGCTGCTGCTGCTGAGGGCAGAAGGAGAAGGTGGTATGTGGGCCACCACTGTGTTGTCCTTTGCCTGTGGCAGACATTGCTAATCAACCTCAGCTTTCCCTATAGCTGAGCTTGATTGTGGCATCAGAACCCTTATCAAAGAGTGCTTCCACCACTGACCTCCCTAACTCAAAGCAGATAACTACCCCTTGTTCCCTCGTTTCCTTGTTTGTTTTCACTTTTTCTTTTTCTACTATGACAAGAAACCTGATGAGAACAATTTTAGAGGAAGAAAAGTTGATTTGGGTTCATGGCTTCAGAGGTTCAGTTCATAGCCAGCTGGCTCCATTGCTCTGGGCTAGAGGAAAGCAGCTCAGGACACTGGCACCAGGAAGCTGAAAGAGAGAGCAAGCTCTGCTCACCAGGGACAAAACAAATCCCAAAGGCACACCCCCTCGGCGGTCCATCTCCTGCTGCCATACCCTCTCTGCCTACAGTGACCACCCATCTGTAGCTGAGGATTAATGCACTGATTGTGTTAAAGCTCTCATAACCCCATTGTTTGACTTCTAAACTTGCATTAACTGACATGAGCTTTTGGGGGACACCTCGTACCCAAGCCATAATGCCATTTAAAAACATTTCTCTTCTTTGATGTTTGATATTATTCCCTGTAAAATGAAATGCTTAAAGACCAGGATCAATAGAGATCTTTCAAATCTGATGTTCCAATATTTTAAGGGACTGAGAAATGGATCATCAAGTGTTGGGTTATTTTGGCTCCCGCTCTGTTCATTCGATGCTCTGCAGACAACTAAGAACTGTTTGTAAAGCTGGGAAAGCTTGTGGGATGGATGAGCCCAAGGCCAGGAAGCAGTGAGGATCCAGCCCCTCATCTTCACTCTCCCTCGTACCTCTCTTCTGCTTCTCTTGCCACACCCCAGTCTCACATACTGTTCCTCACATGGTCCCAGGTGGTCCCTTTCTGAGAACCAGGTCACAGGAGCCTACCTTTATAGAATGAAGTCATGGTTAAAAGATTCCATGAGAGGTAGGAGGTGCCACTGTTTCAAAGTTATTTCATATGTGGATTCTGCCTCAATGGCCGCCCTGTCTAGCCTGGAAATCTGCTGTTTAGAACTAGTCTGACTCTGGCTTTCAAATGATGAAGCTTGCATTGTTCTTAAAGATCTATTTAACCTTTAAATTATGTAGTTAATATACTCTCCTGGCAGCAAAATTAAGAAAATACAAATAAACCCACAGACAAAATTTGCTGTTAAAATCTGATTGTATGTTATCTGACCAACTTTTTCTGTGTATGTGTGCAGATTTACTTGTCACTATTTTATGAGCACTTTTTAATGAGCATACTTATGTGTTTATAAATATGATCTACATTACTGTTTAAAATGCTGGCATTTTTGAACTGATTTTTTATTGGTTCTTTTTAGGTATACATGACAGCAGAATCTATTTTGATATAATTGTAGAAGCATGGAATATATCTTAGTCTAATTAGGACTCTACTGTTGTGGATGTACATGATGGTGAGATTCACTATGGTGTATGCATATATGCACATAGGAAAGTTATGTCAGATTCATTCCACTGTCTTTCCTTTTCCTAGCCCCTTCCATTCTCTTCATTCCCTTTTGCCTAATCCACTCAATTTCTCTTCTCTCCTGCCCTCCTTGTTGTGGGTTAGTATCCACATATCAGAGAAAACATTCAATCTTTGTCTTTTTGGGATTGGCTTGTTTCACTTAGCATGATAATATCCAGATGCATCCATTTATTGGTAAATGTCATAAAGTCATTCTTCATGGCCAAGCCATACTCTGTGGTGAATATATATCACAATCGCTTTATCCATTCATCTGTTGAAGGGTATCTAGATTGGTTCTATAGCTTAGCTTAAAATGCTGTCATTTTGATTTGATTTGTTCTACATCTTGGGCTCTTGATTTGTTTAATTCAATTTAACATTTGTTGAACATATACTCTGTGCTTAGTCTCAGTGGCCCTATGGAGCCCAGAGTCTGCTAGAGACAAACAAAAATGAAATAACTAGTTATGATACCTTTAATAGAGATAGATACACAGATTTTCAGGGACACAGGTTACAGTTTGCTGAATTGAGACTGGGAGTCTTTCAGGGGAGAATGTCATTCAGAACCTGTGGGGATGCATGGGCCTGTGAAGGAACATGGCCTGCTTGAGGTTGGGTGTACAGAAGGGATGCAGAGGTCTGATGGTTTTTTTCTCATGTCAGTTTGACTGGGTTGTGGAGTTTCCAGATTAACCACTATTTTTGGGGTGTCTATGAGGGTATTTCTGGATGAGTTTAGCATTTCAATGCATGGACTCAGCAGGGTACCCAGTGTTAGCAGGCATCATCCAATCTGTTGAAGATCCAAAGAGAACAAAAGTGGGGGAAGGAGGCGTACACCTCTTTCATTTTTCAGCCTCACTGATTTGGGACATCTCATCTTTTCCTGCCCTTAGATTAGTCCAGTCCTCAGGCCTTCAATCTTAGACCAAGTTTTAACATTGGATTTCTTGAGTTTCTGACTAGCAGATGGCAGATGGTAGGACTTCTCATCTTTAATAATTGCATAAGTCAATTCCTCAGGATAAGTATCTATCTATCTATCTATCTATCTATCTATCTATCTATCTATCTATCTTTATCCCCTGCCCCCAGTTCTGTTTCTCTGGAGAACTCTGACTAATGCAAAGGCAAAAGAAAAGCAGGGAATATACACATTTTGTTTGTGATTATGTCTTCTGTCATAGAGTGGACAAGTAATTAGTTGCTGTTTGACAAGTGAACCAATTTGTCCAACACTGTCTCCCATCTCCTTTCTCAACTTGGTCCTTAGAATCACAAGTAGAATAGGGGTTTCATTGACTCAGCCGGGTTTGGTGTGGCTGATACTGTCTGTTACTCCTATATCCTTTTGGACATTCATGTGGGTTAGGCTTCCAGTTGGCAGCTTTTGCTGCTATTTTTGAACATATATTTGAACATATACTCTGTGGTTAGAGTATGGGGTGCTTTATTGGTTAGAGCACACTCTGCCCAGTGTCCGAGAATTAATGCGCCCTGGGAACAGCCATTATCTAGCAATTTACAGGACTTGGTTTGTAAATATCCTGGCTCCTTTACTTCTGGGGTGATAACTTGGAGGTATCCTGAATCCCAGAATTTTCTGGAGATGTTAAGCTCCACTTATCCACAATAATAATTTGCCTTTTATTGGCTATTTTTTGTTCCTGTCTCATTCTCCACTCCCCAGCTGGTTTTCTAGGATTCTGTTCCCAGTAAACTATTTGTGCTCTTCTGAAGAAGTGACCACACCATGCAACCCCATGGGATAAGCCAAAGACAATGGCTCTTTCTGTAATCTGGTGTTAAAATAACTTGAACCAGAACAAAATTCACAGATTTGAATTCTCTTTGTGGTATCTATTTCCTGACTAAAGAAACAGAGTGAGCTAAGCCAATGTGCATCCCTAGATGGGTACTGGTTGCCTTGTGTTATAAAGTAGCACAGGTATCATCAATAGGTATTTGCTTGAACCAAAGCAACAGTAAAGCCTCTTTTGGCTTCATTACTGCACCTGTTAAACTTCCTTCTATTAAATACAAATGATTTCCAGAAGTGAAAATGTTAGTGTGTAACTGTATCTCGGCTTGTATTTGATTTCCACAAAGGATGCAAATCCTAGGGGCAGGTGCAAATAGTTCAGCTATGGGATAAAAAAAGAATTTTTTTAATGAAATTTGCTTTTGAGGCAGTATGTATTTCTGTTTGTTTTTGCAGCACAACAGACTCTAATATCAAGGACCTGTGTGAGGAGAGGTTTAGAAGTGAAGGGCATTCAGTTTAGTCTCGGAAGGAATGTGATTAAAGTTTGTAAACAGTGTGCCAGTGTGTTTACCTAAATTATCTAATTTAATCCTCTCTGGCACTCCCCTGAGATAAATAGCATTATTCTAGTTTTGCAGATGGGAAATGGAATAGCTAGTTAAGTGTTGAAGATGAGAATTAAACCTTCATGTACCAGGGCTTATGTTACATCCACCTCATGCAAGAAACTCCACTGATACCTTAAGAATGGGTTTTTTAGGGACTGAGATTGTGGCTCAGTGGTAGAGAGTTTGCCTAGCACCTGTAAAGCACTGGATTCAATCCTCAACACCACATAAAAATAAGTAAATAAAATAAAGGTATTGTGTCCATCTACAACTAAAAACATATTTTAAACCACCAAAAAAAAAAAAAAGAATGAGGTTTAAGATAGATAATCCTAATTGTTCAAATGTGGCATCCTTGGTATAGCAAAGAAACCATAGCAGACAAACCAGTGCCTTTTGTCCCTATTAACTTAACATACGTAGGAGAAACTAGAATGTATGCCTTGTAAGACCTCAAGGATGCTGTTGTGAAAAGATCAGACAGGCTGGATGGAGTTCACCTTCCCTTATAAGTGGCAGGCACATCAGTAGTGGTTCGCAGTGGGATTTCAGCAAAGCGATGACAGGAGAGTGATGGGTACCATGTAGGTTGGGCAGTCAGGGGCCACAGGCTATTAAAGCGGAATCCTGAGTGGCAAAGCTTTGAAGGGAAGTGTCCCAGGCAGAGGCAGCAGCATGTCCTCCACAGATTCCAAACTAGGAACAGAGGCAAATGTGGCCACAGCAGCACCCACAGGGGGAAGAGTCAGAGAGGAGATGTGTATGTGTGGTGGGGGCAGGACACAGTTCACTTTGGGTCTGGTAGGCTGCAGTAAGGAGTACGGACTTCTCTTACAAATGTAAAGAGTAAGTGTTCAGCTTTTTTTTTTTTTTTTAACAGAAGGTGGCCTGATCTGATGTATGTTTTAAGAGAGGGGTTAGTAAACTCTACTAAGGGCTGGGTAGTGAATATTGTAGGCTCACCTCTCCATTGTGCTCTAGTGTGAAAATGGCTATAGATGTTATTAAACGGGTGGCTGTATTCCAAAAAAAAAAAAAAAAAACTTTACTTAAGAAAACAAAAATTCCCAGCACTTTGGGAGGCTGAGACAGGAGAATCGTGAGTTCAAAGCCAGCCTCAGCAAAAGCAAGGCGGTAAGCAACTCAGTGAGACCCTATCTCTAAATAAAACACAAAATAGGGTTGGGGATGTGGCTCAGTAGTCGAGTGCCCCTGAGATCAATCGCTAGTACCAAAAAAACAAATGAACAAACAAACAAACAAAAAAACAGATGGCTGATTCAGGTTTTAATAGATTGCTTTGACTCCTGTGCAAAATTATAGAGGGGAAAAGATGGAAGTCTGAGACCAGCAAGGAAGCTGTTGCAGTGATTCTGATAAAAGGTAATAGTAGTTTGCACCATGGTGTTAATAGGTGAGGGAGGCAGAGAAAGGTTGATTGGGATGCATTTTGGAGGAAAAATGGAAGGCTTGCTGAAGGATTAGTTATTGACAGTTGAAGGAAAAAGAATGCAAGGATGACTCTTGATTTTGTAGCTTGAAGCACAGAGCGTTTGGTTCTCGTTCTTGAAATGGTGAACACTGGGGCAGTTTCTTTACTTCCAAGTCAAGTCTGGGTTGTTTTTGGCATTTGTGGTTAGGGTTTTGGTCAAGTCTGCTTTGTTTAAAATGGGAAGTCTGGGGCTGGAGTTATGGCTCAGTGGTAGAGCACTCACCTAGCCTGTGTGAACCACTGCGTTTGATTCTCAGCACCACATATAAATAAATGAATAAAATAAAGGTCTACCAACATCTAAAAAAGTACTTAAAAATAATAAAATGGGGAATCTTCAAGGAATTCTAACTTTTATGTGAATGGACTTTGAAAAGGACAGTTTAGAAAATGTTCTTGGATTTATTTCATGGGAAGTAGAAATATGAGAACCTATTACTGTGCTCTGATTCAGACGTGTGTGGGCGTGGGTAGCTGCTAGCCCTGACCAATTGGGGGCCACTGAAGTGACGAGATTTCAGTAATTTTGTGGCGTGTGTCCCACAAGAGGGAGGCAGCACACTGTTCTATTTAAAATAAATGCTCTGTGTACGTTATAAAATTAAATTGCTAAATATACTCTTAAACATTATTAGAGATTATGTAGTTCAGATTTATACACAGTGAGTTTGGGACTCACCTTTGACTTTCTTTGTCCAATGTAAACGTAATTACAACAATTTACAAAGTAAATTAGAAGTAAATGATTTCCTTTTCTCTTTCCCTGATTTGGCTGTGTGTGTGTGTACACTAAGCTGACAAAAATGATTTGGGTGGTGTGCAGAGACCCCAGGAAAATGTGTGACCTGGGAAATAATATGTGGCTGGGATCTTTTTACCCAGTATTTTAGAAACAAAAATTTTGGGGCAATCCAAAAAATAAATAAACAAACAAACTAGCAAACCAATCAACCAACCAGCCAGCCAACCAACCAATCAACCAACCAACCAAAACTTTGGAGCAAAGTATGCATGCTTTAATAATGCCTGGGATATCAAGACCCAGACTAAAGATAGAGCAAATCAGTATCATGGTAAAATCTTGTGAATTTATAGGAAAATTCTTTTGAGTAGCAAGTACTCTCCCTCTAGCTTATGATGCCACTAAGATCTTTATGAAGACGTTATATCATCAAATAAGATATGTTCTTCTCCTCAAACCATTCTTATAGCGCTTATAACATTTGGGAGATTCCAAGTTCTAAAGGTAGCTTGAGCTATGCAGAGACTTTTTAAAAGATGTTTGTACAAATGTGTTATAGTTATATATATATATATATTTATATATTTTAGGGGGGGCACCAAGGATTGAACTCAGGGGCACTCAACCACTGAGCCACATCCCCAGCCCTATTTTATATTTTATTTAGAGACAGGATCTAAGTGAATTGCTTATTAGCACCTTACTTTTTGCTGAGGCTGGCTTTGAATTCATGATCCTCTTGCCTCAGCTTCCCAAGCCATTGGGATTACAGGTGTGTGCCGCCACACCCAGCATATAGTTCATTTTGACATACCTATACGTGCATGGAATATAATTTGCTCCATTTTAGTTCCCAGAGCTGCTGCTTTCTCTCTCCTCCTTCTTCCTCTTTTTGCCCTTCTTCTACTCCACTGGTCTTCCTTCTACTTATTTATTTTTTAAAATTTATTAATACATTACAGTTATACATAATATTGGGATTCATTTTGACATAATTGAACAGGCAGGGAATTTAATTTGTTCTAATTCAGTCCTCAGTACTTCTCCTTTCCCACCTCTCCTCCTTCCTCCTGTTCCCTTTCTTCTGTTCTACTGGTTTTCTACTTATTTATAGTTCTTTAAAAATTAGTGTATTGTAGATATACACAAAGGTGAAATTCACTGTGGTATATTCATATATGTACACAAGGATAGTTTGGTCAGTTTTATTCCCAATGCTTCTCCCTTTTCCTGGCCCTCTCCCTCCCCCTCATCCCCTTTTCTCTCTTCCACCAGTCTCCTTGCTATTTGACAGACCTTTCTTGAGGCTGAATCTCATAAGATTACCATTTACCATGGTAATTAAGGAACAAATGCTCTGGTCTATATCTGATTCAGAAAGAGAAGCCTCCATGAGGATTTTCTAAGAAAACTTTCCCAGTTTTGTCTCCTATAGTCTGTCCCTTTTCTGTCATGATAATTCACAAAGAAAAGAGACAGTGAGAAGTTTATTGACCAGCTTATTCAGGGGCCTTGTTCATGCAATTAAAAAAAAATAAACTTGTAATTGGTCCATGATGGGTCTCTCAGCACTTCTTGCTGCATACTGCAGAACATTAAAATTTCTAGATTTTACATTCTGGTGCATTCCAGGTACTGGGGGTTGACTCAAAGATGCTAATCACTGAGCCACATCCCCAGAACATTTTATTTTTATTTTTCCATTTTGAGACAAAGTCTCTCTAAGTTGCTTAGGGCCTTGCTAAGTTACTACACTGTCTTTGAACTTGTGATCCTCCTGTTTCAGCCTCCCAAGTCGTTGGAATTACAGGTGTATGCCACCACACCCAGAAAGTACATATGCTTTTGCTTTAACACTTACCCCCGGAGTTGTATCTTTACACATTATGACACTAAATTGCTTTGCTGGGACAATTAGTGAGACCAAATCTTAGAAGCATGTCTACTTAATAGATCTATTCTAATATGATTAGCTGGAAATAGAAAACAACAACAACAACACTAAAACAAAGTGCAGACTTTCTGCAGCAAGTTATTGCATAATGGAAACAGGAAAGCAGGTGAAAGCTGAGTTATGAAACCTTCATCTATTTAATATCAAGCTGCTTTATGATTAATAATGCTGTTTTGCTACACGTCTAAATGAGGTTCAGTGAGTTACGTGCTCATAATCATCAGATGGTTTTTAAACTTCCAACTTAAAAAAATTCTCTGGCACCAGCTCTGAGAACCAGTTTCTTAGCAATATTCTCACCTCTTGGCTTATATGAGTAGGCTTAATGTTTTATGTATTTCGTGACTCTTATAATTATTAAATTGCTCATGTACTTTCTTTTAGTCTTGAATCAATTTTTAGTACATTTTGGATCTGGTCACCTGTGTTAATCTGTATGGTTGTGTTCTGTTCTCATTTTACATTCGGACTAAAGATCTCCTTGATGTTTGGAGACTGGACCTTTTCCTCTTGGGCCATCAGGGAGGTACGGAGCTGAAGCAGGTTTCCTAGTTGGTTAAGCCAACCTCAGTTGTGTGTGCATATATGTGTATGTGTGTGCTTGTATTTATTTTGGATGGGCAATGCATTCACATGATGTTTAAAATTGAAGAACTTTAAACATAACATAGTAAAAATATATTCTACCTCCTTTCTCTTTTGCACCTTCTTAATTTCCCCACAGGCAGAGCATTCTTTTATGTCTTTCCAGAGATCTTTGTACACATCTACAAGCAAATAATACATGAACTCTTCTTGTCTAACACTGTCAGTGACATTATACACTTTTTTAACTTTGTTTTTTTCCCCCACTTGATAATATATTTTGCAGATCTTTCCATAACAGAACACAAGAGATCTCCCTTTTAAAAATAACTGTAGGTAGTTCTGTTCTTAACAAGCCTGCATTCCTTCATCTTAGGGAGAACTTGACCATGCTGGAATGTAACATAGCTGGCTGAGATTCAGATCTGTCTAAACTATTTCTCTAATCTCTTGATAAGTAACTGTTGAGCGCATAAATGAAAAGGAGTTCAGTGGTATGTCCGCTTTATCACAGAGGCAGGAGGTAAAGTTCAGCTCAGTGTGATTTTAAAGGAGCCACGTGGGCTGGGATTGTGGCTCAATGGTAGAGCACTTGCCTGGCATGTGTGAGGTACTGGGTTTGATCCTCAGCACCGCATAAAAACAAATAAATAAAATAAAGATTAAATTCTTGGGGGCGGGGAAGGATTCATGTCATAGGGGGAACTTCTGTTCCTAAATACTTTGAAACTATAGAATTTTACTGATAACCAATATCTGATAACCAATATCTAGTCTGGATACTGGATATTAGATAACCAATATCTGATTTTACTGATAACCAATATGTAGTCTCTCTCTTTAAGTCTCCTTTCCATTCGTCTCTCTGGAAGCTCCCATTCCCTGTGAATGCATAGAGACTCCTAATGTTGCACCTGCAACTCAATTATGAGCTGTCTGCAGAAGCTAGAGTGTGGGAATGTGTGGTTGGGATTTTTTTGTCTCATATTTTAGAAACAAAAATTTGGGGGCAATCCAAATCTATTAATATCTTAGAATGGACAACAGTACTATGCTTATGTAAATTGTTAGCATGAGAAGTTGGGTGAGAAAGAGATAGGAACTGTGCCCTATCATTCTAAAATGTTGTCACAATAAGAAGTTAAAAAGTTCACAGTACATGTCTAATGAATC
>PVHX01013281.1:16004-55499 GCA_004024805.1 Geosciurus inauris
CTCCCTCCCTCCCTCCCTCCCTCCCTCCCTCCCTCCCTCCCTTCCTTCCTTCCTTCCTTCCTTCCTTCCTTCCTTCCTTCCTTTTTTCTTTACTGAGTATACCAAGAATACCATATAACCAACAAGTCAAAAATTCTTTTGAACTAGGGAGAAATTGCATTTTTATCAATGTCTTCTAAAATAAATTTGCAGATTTTATTTACTTACAGGAAGGTAATATCCATGTGTCTACTGCATTAGTCATCCGGGACCACCATAACATAATACCACAGGCTAGGTGGCTTAGGCAGGAATAATGTATATTCTCAAGGTTTTGGAGGTGAAAGCCTAAGACAAAGGTGCAGTGGGAATATACTAAACCAGTTCTGAGTTAGACCAAATAAAGCCTCCTGTGAATGAAGCTTTAAATAGAGCTTAAGGAGTTTTGAGGTTACAGTGACAATTGCTTGGGAATGGGGTTTTGTGGGGGGCTCCAAAACTTGTCTGTTTTCTCCAGTGCTAGTCTGCTAGTTTTCAGAGCTGTGTTTATGAGGCAGGAGAGCTGTGGAGAAGGAAATAGGAATAAGGTACTTTAAGATACCTGAGAAAGAACACTTCAGAAACCAAGATTTGCTATTTTTCTTGAATCAATCCTCCTCACATTGTTGCAGGCCTTTGGTTAAATTTTGGAGATCTGCAGATGTCAGCTTTATTAATTCTTACAGTGTTCTCATTGCTTTCGTCTAAGAGTGGGTTTGGGGGAAGTCCTTACCTAGCCATTCCAGAAGTCCTCTCCTCCAAAGTTAACCAGATTTGGAGAAGGGGAGGTAAGTATGTTCCAGACAGGAGCAAGAGTGAGTGTAGAAGTGATGATGGAAGGGAAATTCTTTGTTGATACTCAGTCTTGTCCCTGGCCATCTTGTCTTGGTGTTCCTTTGAAGAACAAAGACTGGCATCCTGGAAACTTCATTTCCCCGACTTTCTGGCCAGCAGGCTTCTCATCTAGATTTCAATAACGAGAGATGCTCTGTGGGGTTTGGAGCACAGAAGAGGAGAAACCATCGCTCTCTGCATGTTGCTGTGGGCAGGACACAGATGTGGGCAGAGGGTGGCTGAGGAGTTTGCCAGAAGGTTCTGCCTGTTCTCCTGAGAATCACCTATTCTCATTGAAGACCCATGATATCAGGTGTTCTGGTTTCTTGTGATCCTTCCACTTCCTTATTTCTCAAATTCTGCTGGAAGTTTCTCTGAGCTTTGCTCCCTAACCCTTCAAACACTTGTTTTAAATCCCTTTAATATTTAAATCCCTGTATTAAATAGCTTTCTGTTTGAAATACCTAGACTGGCTTCTGTTTTCTTGGAGGAAAAAAAAACCACACTGATTAAAAATGATTGGAAGTAACTCAATGAGTTCATTGAGCTGAAAGGAAGCCAGTTTGGCTGGTTTATTGAGAATATGGGAAGAGAACTGTGACACCATTCAGGAGGATGCCAATGACAAATTAGACATGATACAACCAAATTAAAAAATGAGTGAAGTCTGGAAAGAAGAGGGAGTAGGTGGCAGGGAATGAGATCAATTGGAGAGCATGCATTCCATCTAAAGATGACTCAGCATTTCTCCAGGAAAGGAAGAAATCCACATTCTAATGTCAAATCAGCCATGTGTAAATTTGGTTATATTTTTGATTTTGAAAGCAAAATGTGCTAACCCAAATCACGAGTGTCCATTCTTTTTTAAAAAAAAATTTTTTTTGGAGTTGTAGATGGACAGAATGCCTTTATTTGTTTATTTTTATGTGGTGCTAAAGATCGAATCCAGTGCCTCCCACATTCTAGGCAGCCCCTGAGTGTCCATTCTTTAGGTTGACAGTTTTTGAACTCTGCCATATCAGGCAAGATTTTGGGGACATTTCCCTTATTGTAAACTTTCTGTTCTGCATCTTTTTTCTTCCTACCACTAATTTTCTCCCAGTCCTTGTCATGCCTGCCAGTTTCCCTATTTGCCACATCAGGTTCCACATTCCACCAAAAAATAACAGAGGTTGAGAGGAGAGGGGGAGTACCTAGCATAATAGGATTTGATGTAAAATACCTGTATTCATTTCTGCCTGGTAGCTTTGCTTTGAGGAATGTTTAGAAACTAATTTTAATACTTATTTAACTATTCCTGCATTAAAAGAGAATTTAAGAAGATGTTTCAAGAAAATCTGTCCCATAAATGTGGCTGGTACCACAGCCAATTCTTGCCCTATAACTGTAGGCCACAACATCCTGGAATTTTATTTTGTAGGTGAGAAAATGTTAATATTTTACAACGCTGTTTTTTATTGCTAAAAATATTGTGTTAAATTCAACATCCTTAAATGACAGCTGAAATATTATAGCCCTTAAAAAGGGGAATTTCATGTAATTAAAAAGACATTTATACCTTTCTGGAGGGACAGTGGAAGGAACAGGCACCGGAGAGTTAGTCAACTGGGTTTCCTTGTTGCCCTGCCGTGCACTAGCTCTGCCAACTGCAGCAAGCTCCTTAGCCTCTCTGGGCTTCCGAAAACTGAGGATAAGGAGAGAGAGGATTAATGAATTGATTAAGAATTTCCTGAGAGTCCATTCTATGTCAGCAATTGCTCCAGATGTACTTAGTTTGCCCACCTAGAATTTACAGTCTAGCAGGGAATACAGACGAGAAATGAATTGTAAACAATTATTATCGTCGGATAGCAAACTACAGGGTGTGATGATGTTAAAACTAATGGAGAGTGGTCATGCATGGGAGCCTTCAAAAATGTTTGCATACATGTGTGTGCGTGCGCATGCATGTGCATGAGATAATTAATGAAAGCTTTTTTGGTTAGGTTTGGGAAAAAGGTGTCTAAACAGCAGAAAATCTTGAGTGCAAGATGGTGAGGGTTTATTATACTTAGTATTGCTGCTATGCTGGTCTCTTTTAAAAATAATTTAGAGTCGGGGCTGGGGTTATGGCTCAGCGGTTGAGCACTTGCCTCTCATACGTGAGGTGCTGGGTTCGATCCTCAGCACCACGTAAAATTAATAAAGATATAAAAAAAATAGCACATCATTTAAAAAAAAATAATAATTTAGAGTCTTGGCTAAGATAATGATTTGGATGTGAAAGACACTGAAAGGCCTGACTTCTTATATTTTGTTCATATTATAGTGGTTGCTACTGACCAGTTTGGTCCTTACTTCTGTCTACTTGCCCTGGTGATTAATGGGACATGTTAATGGGAATGATTAAGATACTCTCATAAAACTCTTAGATGAATTCAAGTCAACACTAATGAGTGTACTTATGTGGAAGTAGTAGAGCTCTTCCCTAGGTAGCCTAAGCCACAACAGGTGTGTATTATTAGCTATATACAGCCTAAGCACAGGGATGGTGGTACAGCCTCAGGACAGGCTAGAAAAAGGTACTGGCCAAGCATCAGTGACCTAAGGGCTTCTCTTCATCTTCTCTGCACACTCTCCCAACTCTGCTTTGTTCTGTTTTCCTAGCAGAGAACCTTTCTCTGCTCCTTTGTCTCTAGCTTATAGTTCCAGCCAACTGCAAGCAGTAATGAACTCATCTCTCCCAGGAGGTGAATCTAATCAGTCCTTCTTGGAGCAGGTATTTTCCCAGATCCAATCTGTAAGGGCTAAAAGGGTTAGATCACATAGTACCACCGGACTCCCACCACCTAGAGAGTACCTCTGGAGTTCATTCTGTATAGCAGGAGTAGCAACAGTGCATACTTACCAGCAAGATTGTGAGGGTGAGGTGAAATAATGTTTCAGCATTTCAGTGTGGTACCTGGCACATAGTAACCATCAATGAAAATGAGCTATTACTGCTGTTGCTGTTCCTCATAGTATTTCCATCTTTGCACCATTGACACTGTTTTAGAAAGTTGAAAAGGATGAAAAGCTTATTTTAGAACCAGCTCTTAAGCAAATTTGGGGGTATAAGCCTGACTGTGTCCTCATTAGTACAGTATCTATCAGCCTTAGAAACGTGGCTCATATAATTAAATTTGTTAGACTCTTTCCTTTTATCATTCTGATAAACCAGATGGGAAGAAACAAATAAGAAAGCTTATCATTACCGAGGATAAAAAAAAAAGTGTTCTTGCTAGCTTCTTAGATGTTTCTCAACTTCTAATGAACAAAATAGGCATTAATAGTAATATAATTGTTGGTACCACTTGAAGTTTGCAGTTATTAAAGCAGTAATAAAAGGAAAGTCATAATAGCCATTGCACAATTTTCATACATTTTAATAGGCATTTGCCTCTCCGAGTAATTAAGGCCTTCCCATTAAATTCTCAGATGAATAAGTTAATGCAAATGAACATTTTTAAGTCAATGCACACTGTGGCTGAAAATGTTTTTGTTTTTTATTTCTCCTGTTTTGTTAAGTTTTGAGCTGACTGAGAAAACCATTGGAGTTACAAAATTAGTCTTCTATGTCTAAACATTCTGGAAAAAAATCTATGATATTTCGGCATTAAAAATTAAAAATAGGAAAAATGATCTTGAGCAATTAGACAAAAGTTGTTTTTGTAGTTTTTAGTAACAAGATAGTTGTGATTTGGGTCAGTTCGGCAAACATGTATTCATCATGGTGTGCTCTCTCTTCAGGGCCATTTATCTGGCTGTTCCTCTGCCAGGGGACATCTTTCCCTTAGAGATTTGCATGACTCCCCTGTCCCCTCCCTCAGATTTTTGTTCATATGTTACCTTCTCAACGATACTGTAACCACCCTCTTATAAAAATTGCATTCTACCAGGTAAGTGTTCCAGGTCTCCTTTTTTTGTTCAATATTTTTCTGTAGAACTTATTAAATTCTAACCTTAGTTAATTTACTTATGTATATTGTCTGTCCTCATGGCATTTTTTTTGGGGGGTGTACTGGAGATTGAACTCAGGGGCAGTTGACCACTGAGCCACATCCCCAGTCCTATTTTGTGTTTTATATAGAGACAGGGTCTCACTGAGTTGCTTAGCGCCTCGCCATTGCTGAGGCTGGCTTTGAACTCGCGATTCTCCTGTCTCAGCCTCCCTGAGTGCTGGGATTATAGGCTTGCACCACCACGCCTGGCTATGGTATTTTTTTTAAATATATTTTTGTTGATTTATCTTCAGAGCCTTGAACCATGCCTGGTACAGAGTAGAACTTCAACAACTTTATCACATTAAATATTACATATAAATGTTAGACATACTGAAGCTAAAAATATTTTAATGTATTTTATTTTTGGAACCAGGGATTGAACTAAGGAGCATTCAACAACTGAACACACCCCATCCCTATTTTGTATTTTTATTTTGAGACAGGGACTCACTGAATTGCTTAGTGCCTCACCGTTGCTGCCTGGCTTTGAACTTGTGATCCTCCTGTCTTAGCCTCTTGAGCCACTGGAATTACAGATATGCACAATGGCTTAATGGATGTTTTGACTTTACAGCCATCCATTGATCCACCATTCATCCAACAAATATTTTCTGAGCACCTGATACTGCCCCCCACCCCCAGCTTTCTTAACCTCCAGGGAAAAAAAAGGGTAGGGGGGCTGGGGCTGTAGCTCAGTGGTAGAGCGCTTGCCTAGCATGTGTGAGGCAGTGGGTTCGATCCTCAGCACCACATATAAATAATAAATGAATAAAATAAAATCCATCAACAACTAAAAAAAATTAAAAAAAAAGGGTAGGGAAGGAAGACATCATGCCTGTCTTTACTGAACTTACAATTGTAGCAAGAGAGAAATATTTCCTATAAAATGGGATCAAAGCTATTAAAGGAAGAATATTGGATTTTATGGGAGAAGGTAGCCAAAGGTGCCACAGGATAGGCTTCTGTGATGGGTAAGGGTCACCCCAACAGAGGGTTATGAGACAGAATGGGTGGCAGATTGTGTGCATAAGCCTAAAGATAGGAGACATCAGACTGAAAAGTGGGAAGGAGGAGAGTGATAAGAAGTCTATGGGCCATGTCCTCCATCACTGAGGAACTGGGACCTGTCCTGAGCTTCTCCTGGACTTCAGGCAATGGGGGATGCAGTGCAGTTTCCACCGAGAGTCACTGCCCCTCTGTGGTTCATCCTTCATCTCTGAGGCCCAGTATAATGCATTGAGTGATTGTCGATATCACATTTGCCTCTGGTTGTTGCTCCTGGATCCCATCTTAGTGTGTGTTTGCTGTCTTTCCCTGCCCAGAGTCCATTTACCCCTTCCCTGGTCCTAGAATCCAGGGTTTCCTGAAGGGAGATTCAGTTTTTGTTTATGCTTTCAGTTCTTGTTTATTAGAAGGCACTCTGTCTGATGGACGGAGGTGGAGCAGGTGTGCCTGACCTACTGGAGGGCAGACTCTTTGCTTTAGTCAGTTTTTTCATTGCTGTGACTAAAAGACCAAACCAGAACAATTATGGAGGAGGAAGAGTTTATTTTGAGGTTCATGGTTTCAGAGGTCTCAGTTAATAGACAGTTGGCTCCATTCCTCGGGGCTTGAGGTGAGGCGGAACATCATGGTGGAACAGTGTGGCAAAGGAAAGCAGCTCACATGATGATCAGACAGCAGAGAGAGAGACTCCACTCACCACATACAAAATGTGTATCCCCAAAGGTACTACCCCAATGCCCACCTCCTCCAGCCACCCCTACCTACCTTCAGTTAGCGTTCAGTTAATCCCATCAGGGGACTAACTCACTGAGTGGGTTAAGGCTCTCATAACCCAGTCATTTCTCCGCTAAACCTTCTTGTACTGTCTCACAAATGAGTTTTGGGGTGTCATGTCCAAACCATCACACTCTTCATAACCATCAGGATTGGTCCAGGTATGTGCACATGACTCAGGCCCAGCCCACCAAGGGGACTTCATGCTTCTCCAGCCTCGGTTATTAGTTTAATAAGGACAACTTGGTTTAAAATGAACTCTGCATTTACGAGGAGGAAAAGCTCCTTATTTCTGGTTGACTTGAACCTTGGAAGATGGTGGACTGGAGCTGCCAGTAGCCGTCCTCGTACCCCCGGAGCCTGAGAGTAAAGCTGCCTGAGAGTAAAGCTGAGACGAGGAGAAGAACTGTGTTTGATAACATGGCCTGAGACTTAAATCATGCTTTGCATAAAGCCAGGGGAAAAAAAGCTGCTGTTTTCAGTAATATGACTTGTATTTTGGTTTCATTTTCTGTTTTGCCTAAGCAGTTCAAGTTGGATTTTTCCATCTTGGCCGTGTTAAACATCCTTACATAAACTGTAGGAGAGTTCCTGGCTATAGGTTCCCATGCTGCAATTTGCTTAAATGGAGGTGGTGACACTGTCTGTTGTCTATTATCAACACTTAAACCATTCTGTTACAGTGGAGTGACTTGAATTTTCTCTTGTTCTGTGCCATTCATCATTGCTAACACAATGAAACACTTCCTTCTTTATCTTGTGTGTTTTTTTTAACACATTCCAAATCCTTTGAATTTTCACCTGCTCTGTACTTATTTTGTGAGGTGATGACTAGAGAAAATTCTAGATAACATGCATAACCCTATGCTTTTTCCTTGAACAGATACATCTAAAATGTACTTTCCCATCCAGAGCAGAAAGATTCAATCTTTTTTTATTTTTTTGGTACCAGGGATTGAACTCATGGGCACTGAGCCACATCCACAGAACTTTTTGTATTTTATTTGGAGACAAGGTCTCACTGAGTTGTTTAGCACCTTGCCATAGTTGAGGCTGGCTTTGAACTTGCCATCCTCCTGCCTCAGCCTCCTGAGCCGCCGGGATTACAGGTGAACACTACTGCACCCAGCTCAAAGATTCAATCTTGAACAAATTTTAATTAGTTGGGTATTGATTAAATTCAAACCTTTTTCAAGAGAATTTAATTACAAGCAATTTTCGAGTTTTATTCTATACAAAAATGAGTACAGTTTATTACTCATTACTTTGGTATGAAAATGTGGCTGTCATGTATACATGCCATTTAAGAGTTATTCTGAAATCATCTGCTTAGTCATTGGACCATTTATACATTTATTCATTCATTCAACAAATGTTTGTTGATTGCCTACCCACGAATCCCGGCACTGGGAGCACAGGAAATTGTTTATGGTCCCACATTGTTAAGGAATGTGTATAGACTGGATTCCAAGTGCTCATTGTACAATAGGAAATGGAATCCTAAGTAAACTTTTAATCTATTTAAAACATTGGGTCTATCAGAAGGACACATTGGTCCCCAAACTGTCAATTCCTGGATTTACCTTTAGATAACTTGAATCAGTGGTTGGGGAGTGGGGCTAGGAATCTGCATGTATACCCAACTTTCCAGGGCTTCTGTTCTAGGTGCTCAACTGCTCATACTTTAAGAATAGTGATTTTATAGTATTGTTGCTGTATTGGAAATAGGAACTTATGAGAAAGTGTATAAAAACATTACACCAGAGGAGGGATAAGGACAAATCCTCTATGTGTAGAATCAAAGACCATGGATATTATGACCCTGGTTTATGAGTCTAACTTTATCTTCCACTGTGCTTCCAAACAACCCTTTTGCTTCAAACACAGAAATTGTCAAGTATCTAGGCTTGCAAAACTCCTTTCCTCTCCTAGACAATGGAATGCCCATTCACTTCCATCTTTTCTCTGAGCATCTGAATTTTAGCCATCACCAAGAGTCTGTCTGGCCAAGTGCTTCCCTGACCTTAATTGTCATTCAGGTATATTGTTAAAATGCAGATTCTGACTCAATGAGTTTGGCATGACTTGAGGTTCTGCAGTCCTCACAAGCTCCCGGGTGTTGTACCCCACTTGGAGCAGCAAGCTCCAGCCTATAGTAAGTTCTCTCTTCCCAGAACCCTTCTGCCCTGGTCAGTATCCAAATCTGGTTCCTGGGATTATGGGTTCCATGTGCATCCCTTTCTTCTCTACAGGAACTCACATTTACTACCTACTTATAAAATGCTAGGGATTTCACAGGCATAGTCTCCAGTAATTCTGTCCACCACCCCTGGTTAAATGGTATTATCACCTATATTTCGTAGATTAGGAAAAAGACTTGGCGAGATTAGAGACAGTTTAATCAAGATAACACACAATCTTCTTAACAGCTTTGAGGGCATGAGCTTGGTTTTCTATGTCTTCAACTCCACAACAATACTGGATGCAGGTGCCTACAAACCATGGGAGTTTAATAGACATACATAGTGAGTCCTCCACATCTAATCTGAAGTATTTGATGATTCAGAAAGTGCTCAGAATATCATATTAAGCAAAATAGTTTAGGAGAGAAAATTATAAGACCATTCGAATTGTGTGAAAAATACATACTAGACAAAAAGATTTGAAAGGCCATAAAAACTAACTCTGTATATAGTGATTATTTTGAGTAGAAAGAACTGGTAGTATAGGGTTTCTGTTTTTATGCTTGGTTGCATATTCTCATTTATTTTGGGAGGGTGGGGAATGAGCAGATATTGCTTTTACAACCAGAAAAACCAGCAATATAATTAAGCATATGAGATTTTAGCAGTGGATTCATGCATGTAAGACTCGACCAGAAAATAACAAAGGTGACCAAGTCAGGATAGAAAGTGATGGACAGCTGGCACAGGTAGGGGCAGTCGCACACATGCATATGGGGTCAGCTGCAAAGAGGGCATCGCCTAGTAGAGACTGACTTCTTTTTTGTTTTAAAGCTCAGGAACAATATTTGTTATCTTGTTAAAATTATTTTCATTCAGGTATAACACACATACTGAAAAATTTATGTAGCATATCCACACTGTTAAGTGGATTTTAATTAACTGAACATATCCATGCATCAAGAATTGGAACATGGTCCAGAAACTCAGAATCACTTCCCTGACCCTTTTTGCTTAGCACCACCAGGGTAAACACACTCTGACTCCTACCAGCATGGATTAACTTTGTGTTTTTACCATACCAACCTGTACTCATATGGTCTGCCGTATTTTATGTGTAATCTGTTTTATGCAGTGTTATGTTTTTGGAGTTGTCAATTTTACAGGTTCTTGTAGAACTTCCATTTTCATGGCTTTATGGTATTCTACTGTGTGACTAAAATACTGTTTGTCTTTTGAACTCTTGATGGGCATTTGTGTAGTTTCTAGATTTTGGTTATTATATACAATGCTGTTATAAATATTCTAGTACAATGATATTTATTTTAATATGTTTTGACAATTGTTTAAAATAACTTCTTGGGAAGGATTTTAGTGAGATTTTAAGACAATAACTCTGGATAAGACCTGAAATCTGTTTTTAATTTTATTTATTTTAATTATCTATCTATCTATTTATCTATCTATCTATCTATCTATCTATCTATCTATCTATCTATCTATTTATCTATCTATCATTTATACATTGGTACTTGGGATTGAACCCAGGGGCACTTAACCACTGAGCCACATCCCCAGGCCTTTTTTAAAAATACATTTTTAAAATTTTAGAGACAGGGTCTCACTGAGTTGCTTAGGGCCTCACTAAATTGCGGAGGCTGGCTTTGAACTTGCGATCCTCCTACCTCAGCCTCCCGAGCCGCTGGGATTATAGGCGTGCACCACTGTGCCTGGCTGGAATCAGTATTTTGACCAAGTGTTCATTCTGTTTATCACATCTTGAGACATACCTTTATTTTTTTCCCCATATTTTAATGATTAGACACACCTTTATAAAGAGAAAGAGTATGAGTCTGAGAGAAGCCATGGTTCTAGTCTTGGTTTTACACTTACTGATCTGGTCTTGGAGTAATTTCTTGACCTCACTGGATTTGTTCCCTCTCCCCATAAAAATACCTTCCCAGGTTGAACCTGTGGTTCAGAGGAAATAAAACAACAGGGAATGCAAACACAAGGCCTTATTGTTTTCACCTGGAGCCCAACTAAGTGGCTAAGAAGAGACAATATAGAAGTAGTAATAATACCGGTAGGTGGAGGTGATGGACTTCAAGGGGGTTGTTTTGTTTTTATGAAATTATAAGTGCACAGAGAGTCGCGGTATTTTTATTCCAGGCTAGTAGTGCCTTTTGGAAAATAAACAGTGCTCAATGACTAGCCATGGTGCATTTAGTGGGCAGATGGTTATTTGCAGGTTGGACAAGAGTTAAGGAAGAAAGCCCAAAGGTGGACTGAATTAATTTCTTTCATATTCTCTAACTCCATAACAAGGGATAGTATAGGGATTTACTTATTATAGTAGCTTAATAAATTCTTACTGATAAGTTAATAAATAATGGACCCCACATTCCTAGTGACCTCTCGTTCGTTCCCTCTGTCCGTGCTCCATCTCTTAGGGTTCTGAGTACCCCATGATCTTTCCATCCCCAGAACTTCTGTCCATGCTATAGCTTTTACTTGAGATTGTTCTCTTCTATGCCCAGAAAACGCCTACTTCAGGCTTATGCACACTTGGAGCTTAACTTGTGGATCTCTTCCCAATGGAAGTTTTCTCTGGCCTTTCAGATTCTGTGGGATCTCTGGTCATATAATCTCCCTTTGGCCTGAATGTATTCACTGAAGTACCCAGCACACTGCTGACTTTTCATAGCTGATTTATCCTGAGACTATAAGCTCCGTAAGAGCAAAGATAAAACTTTTCTTCATTGACTGTGGTATCTTCAACTCCAAGACAAGAGTGTGGCTAATAATAGGGGTTCAGTGTGCGTATGTGTGTTTACATGTGTGTGTTTGGTTTTCTTTCCTCTCTTTCAAAAGCCAAGGAAGTAAACAAAAAACAAAACCAGACCCTTTGGAACTATTGCCAATGCTACCCCAAAGCATTAGTACTATAAGATTGCAGCTGGCTCTATGCTAACACACCATGCTAAAAGGACATATGGTCTGTGTCCTAAAACTTTAAAGACACTCTAAGAATTATTGAAGAGCTCCCAAGTGTTTGGGAGATTTTGCTATTTGCTTTTGACACTTCACAGTCTCTCTGTTTTCTTTTTGCAATCAGAATAGAGGAAGCGCCTGTTTATGTTGATTGCAAGTGTTTGGGAAGGCTTCAGAAGGTGTTCTTGCAAGTAAATTCTGCCTTTCTTCTTCTGAAGGAAAAGGATTAGAGCTGGCATTCCACTCAAGGCAGAGCAATTTAAGTTAGGTCAGGAGCGCCCTGACAGATCCAAGAACACAGTTTTGTGTTTGAGTTCACAATCACCATTGAGATCACAGTGAGAGTGCAAATGATGTTTTAGAAGGTTCTTGCTGTTTGGTGGTGGGAGTCCAAGCTAGCCTTGTTTGTTTCTTCTGTGCCATTTCTACATCCACCCTGCCTTTTCCCTTTCAGCTGAGGCAGGACGGAGATGGGACCTGTTGGAGAGGGGCTCTGGGTCATCTGTCAGTAATCCATCCGCTTATGTGTTAAATAGAGAAAGAGCCATTTATAGTGGTACATATCCAAGCTTTTGAGTTTGGATGAGGCATTATGTTTATTTCAGAATTTCTTGAGGCAGCAAATTTGTGCAAGGCACAGTGATGACAAGGGCGGTGAAAAGGAGGAGAGAGGGTGAAATTGCTGTAACATCCAAAGAGGGCATTTTGGCGTCATACTGGACCTTGAATGTCTGGGTTGAAGGGGTGTATAAAATCACCTGGTCTTGCCCTGTCTTCTATTCATCCACTTTTTTCCTTGTTCATTTGCCTTATTGACCAACTGCTCAGACTCTGGGATTAAATTGCTTGAGTTTCAGTCTTAAAATCTCTTGCTGCTGACTTTGGGCAATCGGTCAAAGTGTTGAACAGTTCTTAATCTCATTTTGCACATCTGTAAGAAGGCAATAGTAATGCAAAATCTTGGGTGGTTGTGAGGATTAAATGAGATAATGGATATAAATGACTTAAAGGGCATGGTCTGGCACAATTGTAGCAAAGAGGAAATAAAACAATAACCCATTTAAGAATGGACAAAGGATGTGAATAGATATTTTTTCCCAAGAAGACAAACAGATGACCCACAGTTCTATCCAAATGTGCCCAGTCTCACTAATTATCAGAGAAATGCAAATCAAAACCATAATGATATATCCCCTCACACCTGTTAAGGTCACTTTCATTGAAAATCAAAAGATGTGCTGGGCACAGTGGTGCATGCCTGTAATCCCAGCAGGTCAGGAGGCTGAGACAGGAGGATGGAGAGTTCAAAGCCAGCTTCAGCAACTTAGCAAAGCCCTAAGCAACTTAGCGAGACCCTGTCTAAATAAAATATAAAAATGGCTGGGGATGTGGCTCCATGGTTAAGCGCCCCTGGGTTCAATCCCTGGCACCAAAAAAAAAAAAAAAAAAGTGTTCGTAAGGATATGCAAAAAGGGAACATTTATCTGTTATTTTTGGGAATGCACTTTAGTGTAGCCCCTATGGAAAACAGTATGGATGATTCTCAAATTAAAAAAAATTTTTAGTTGCATATGGATTCAATGCATTTATTTGTTTTTATGTGGTGCTAGGATTGAACCCAGTGCATCACATGTGCCAGGCAAGTGCTCTACCACTGAGCTATAACTTCAGACCCCTCAAATTTTTAAAAATAGTATTACCATATGATCCATCCATCCCATTATTGGGTATATATCCAAAGGAATTGATAGATTCCTTTTAATGAGATATTTTTATGAGATATTTGCATTCCTATGTTTATCGCAGCATAAAAACAAAAATAAGATATGGAAACAACCCAAGTGTTGATGAATTAACTGACAAAGAAAACTCTGCGTGTATGTGTGTACGTGTGTGATCGAGAGAGAGAAAGAAAGAGAGAGAAGGAGGGAGAAGTAGGGGATGGGGGATTCATTTATTTAGGCTTAAAAAAGAAATCCTTATATTTATGGCAACATGAGTGAATCTGGAGGGTGAGTTAAATAAGGCATAGAAAAATACTGTACGATTTCATTTATGTATTGGACAAAAAAAAGAAAAATAGAACCCACAGCACAAGAGAATAGAATAGTGGTTACCAGGTGATGAGGGGGTGGAGTTGTGAGCTGTTGGCCACAAGGTACAGTCTTGCTGATATAGGATGAATACGTTCAAGAGACTTAATGCACAGCATGGTGAAGACAATAGTAATGCATCCTGTTGTTGATGTTTGCTAACAGAGTGGATCTGAAGGAGCCTCTCTATGCACACACCCAGAGGTACCCATGTGAAGGGAGAGATGTTTAATTAGCTATGATGGGAACCATTTTACAATGTATGCCTATGTCTAAACATCACATTGCATGCCTTGAGTACATGTGCTTTTTGTCAGTCACACCTTAGGGATGCTGACGAAATGTGTCAGAGGAGAGACATCTGGAGAAACAAGATTCTGGGAAAATGTAGTGATGAGGGTGATGGAGGACAATCCTGGGAAGGAGAATAAACTCAGGAAAGCCAGTCTGTACTTGGCAATAAGGAAAATGAAGAATAAAGGGAAGCAGGGTGCATCTGGGTTTTCAGATTTGAATTGGGGGCCTCTTGATTTAAAAAAAAAACAATGTGTGTAAGTAATTGAGATAGTTGGCATTAGGAGCTGGGTGAGGTGGCCCACGCCTGTAATCCCAGTGGCTCTGGAGCATGAGGCAGGAGGATTGCGAGTTCAAAGCCAGCTTCAGCAACTCAGCGAGGTGCTAAGCAACTCAGTGAGACCCTGTCTCTAAATAAAATACAAAATAGGGCTGAGGATGTGGCTCAGTGGCCGAGTGCCCCAAGTTCAACCCCTGGTACCAAAAAAGCAACAAGAAAAAAGAGATAGTTGGCATTAAGAATACTAACTTTTAGAAATTGAAGTTCTTTTTTCTTTTTTAACACCTTTCTCACTGGTTTTCCTTTTAAATTTCCACTTATTTTAAGTGTTCTCTATTCTTTCTTCCTCTGCCTCCTCACCACCCTCATCCCCAAACTCACCTTTTCTCTAGCATTGGTTGGGACTTTATCTCCATGCCTTCGTCCCCAGGTTCTCTGGAGTTACTTCTACACCAGTGCTGTGAAGAGTCCAAATCCCACAGCTTCAACTATACCTCTCTGCGTTGCTTTATATATTGAGTTTCTAAATCAGATTTTGTTTGGAAAAATAGTGCTGGGATTACAGAAAGGTTCATATTATGGCCTTAAGGTACTAAGTCTTGCTTCATTTTTCATTTTTTTAACCATTTCATAAATAGTAAAACAAGTTTGATTAGGCCCTTTTCCAATTAATTTGTACTTGGCAATAAGGCAAATGAAGAATAAAGGGAAGCAGGGTGCATCTGGGTTTTCAGATTTGAATTGGGGGCCTCTTGATTTAAAAAAAAAACAAACTTGTCCACATCAGAGAGGAATTAGAGTTATAAAGACGAGGAGGGAGCAGTAATTCAACATTTATTAGATGGCACAATTCTATAGTTAAATGGTAGCTCTGCATCATTCTCTTGCCTGCTTTGTGGGTTCTGATGGTTTGGTAGGAGAAGAAGAGTACCTGTAAACAAGTACAAAGAGCGTGATTCATACGTGAGTGAGAAAATGACTCCACCCCCTCTTCCTCCTCTCCCTCCTCTTCCTTTTCTCTTTCTCCTCCTCTCTTATTGAGGCCAAATAAGTCTAACATTAATAGAATGGGATGGGGAGACTAGAGGGACATGTGTCATAGAATCTTTTAAGAAGTTTTTGTGAAGCAAACAGATACGGTGCAGAATGTGGTAGCCAACGCTGCCATTCTCCTCTCAGGCTTAGAGGCTGTTTGCGTGAGTTTCCTTCCTAACTTGTAGCTGAACCACATGAGACATATGTGTTCACTTTAGTTCTTTTTCTGTAAATCCAGTCTCCAGACACCATTCCTTCTCTAAGCTGGATTGCATTTGTCTTCATCATTCTTGCCTCTAACACTTAAGTTATCAAATTCTATGTAGGGAGCTGGGGCTGTAGCTCAGTGGTATAGCGCTTGCCTCGCATGTGGGAGGCACTGGGTTTGATCCTCAGCACCACATAAAAATGAATGAATAAAATAAAGATATTTGTGTCCATTTACAACTAAAAATAAAAATTAAAAAAATTCTCTGTAGGTCCTGTTCTTACCATGTGTTCAAATATTTCTCTAAAAATATATCTGATCTAAATATATTCTGTCATTGTCTCCAACAGGTTTGCATCTTATTTCTGTTGGCATACATAGATAGATAGATAGATAGATAAAATTGTGTGTGAGAGAGAACTCTGGATTTGATAAACCCACATGTATGTGAGTCTGTGGTGACTTAAGTACTTCTTACACTGAAATATAATTTCATAAAGTTCTTAGTATTCACAAACCCCCAAATAGTTATTTTTCGGGAATTCAGATAAAGAAACTGACTCAAAATGTGCATAAAGAAGTTTGTTACAGTAAAATTTCTAAAAGCAGAAAATGGGAAGCAGACTAGCAATAGGGTAAGGTGTTTTCCGTCAGAGTGAAATGTACTCAGGGAAATACAATAAATCTATTAAAACAAGGAAGATTATATAGCAACATGAATAAGCCAACATACAAGAGTACCTGTACACTAAATCGGGAGCAATCAATGTATGCTATGGGTGGAAATACTGAGAGAGAATATTCTAAGATATTAATAATGGCTATGTGGCAGGGACATACAGCAACAGTATCTTTCCTCGTCTCCCAGTTGCTGAAGGCCTCTTTCATGCCAGGAATTACATGAAATGTTTTCCTGCACTAACATTCACCTCCCAAACATAGCTGTTATTATCCCCATTTGCACAGGTGGAGACCTGAGGTTCAGAGAGGTAAGACGACTTTCCTGAAGTCATGCTTTCTGTAAGTGGCAGAGCGGACTTCAAAGAGAAGTTCATATGCATTTTAACAGGGGAAGTAGTGGAAATGGGACTGAAGTCGTGAACCAAGTGTCTTGGAGTCATATCGTTCCCTGTCTGTTAAATGATAGGGACTGATACTGCACATCAGTCCACCAGGCCTCCTGGTGTTGAGATTCTATCACATCTAGATTTCCTATTTGCTCTTCTGCCTCTCTTTCAAAATGTAAGGTCATTCTATGATATTTGTATTAATTTTTTTGTTTGTTTTTAACCAAAATTTCTCATTTTGGGCATTGCACATTCCAAAAGGAAATTGTGTATCCCGTAGAGAGGGGAGTATTATTACCAAGAGGTAATGTGTTTGGTGTACAAACTGGAGGTGAAAGGAGTCAGTGACATTTGGACTCCTTTGCATTCATTTGTTTAAGTCAGGAGAAAGGAATGTGTGCGAGGTGACATGATTGATATGGAGCTTCAGAGCTCTGCCTGCTGGTTGAGTATAGCTCATCAATCCCAGAAAAGATTTCCCATTTAGCTAGGTGCAGAGCCTTGTGGCAGACAGCTGCCTGCACAGCTGGGTCACCAACCCTCACCCTGCAGTGTGCAGCAGAAATGGCTCTTAGCTGATAGCATGCATGACCATCTGTTGGGATAACACAGTGCCCTCGTGCACACTGGTCAGTTCCGTCTTCCCGCATCTCCTCCTGACCATGTCCCACCTCCCATCTGTTTTCCTTCACGTGCATGTCCGTGTTCTTTTCAGATATCCTTTTTATCAGGTGATTAGAGATTGTCCTGGTCTCTACACAGTCTGGAGAAATTGCTGGGTGTGCATGACAATTAAAACATACAATCCCAAAGCCAGGAGACAGCTGAAGACAGCATGTCCTAGGGTCTGTTCATTTCAGAGATTAGAAGATTGAGTGAGGTCACATCATTGTCCAGTGTTTACACACCTCGTCTATAATAGAGAAAACAACTGGCATTTCTGTCTTAACACCTTTCTCCTGTATACTTCTGGAATTTTCTAGTGGTGACCCTGGTGCTCCTCTCCATATATTTCTTTTATCTATGGAACTTGGAGCCAGTGTTAATTATGAAATATTGACCGTTATCCTCCTGGACGTTTTCTGAAATACTCTTGCAAATGAACAAGGCAGAAGATATTCTTAAACAGAACTAACAAGAAAAGTGTCTTTGCTTTATGGGTGTGAAAACCACTTGAAGAAATGTTCTTAAGTGTTACTAGATCCTCTAAGTACCTAGGAAAAAGAGGTGAACTCATTGGATAAAAGGAGAGCAGTTCCTTCTTGGGGACCAGCAGGCCAGGATCTGATTTTTCCTATATCCCTTATCTTTTTTTTTCTCATTCTTTCTCAGTCTCTTCTTTTGTCCTTTTCACTCATTCTTCTCATTGCCTTCTTCCTTTTATCACTTGTGTTCCTTCTCACACTGCAACTCTTGTTGAGGTGGAAAGGGTCACTTCTGCTTGGATCCCACCTTGCAAAATGTCATGAGACTTATTATGTAACACCAGTGAACATCCTTTCAAAGCAGTGTAGGCCTAGGATTATCATCAGTGATTGGTAATGTTCATTACCATGTAGGTGACACTTGCAATTTTGACATCTTTATTTAATTTCCAGGGCAAATTTGAAATAGAAATAATTATCCTCAATTGACAGGTGGAGAGGATGAGTCTCAGGGAGATGAGGTTGTGGTCTGTGATTATGATATTTGTAAATGTCAAAGAGGGCTTAATTTCTGGCTTTGGGTCTCAATCTCAAACTTGAATATACACACACATCACAGAGGGGTCTTTTAACAAATAGGTCACTTTTCACTAGGTCTGGAGTAGGGCTGAAAATTTTGTACTTCTCACAAGTCGCTGGTATCGAGGAGCTGAAGACCATTGATGTGCAAGTGATTTTACACTACACCGTGCAGTTTCCTATCTTGGAACTTGGGATCCTTGGAAGGCAATTGGGTCTTCATGTAGTTCCAGATGTTAAATATTGTCTTTCTGTTGAGTGAGTTGGTCAAGGCCTGTATTTCTACTTGGGGGCACATGGGGAATTCATAGGGTACAACCAAAACATGATTTGATTTGCTATTTCATGATAACTTAAGGAATAAATTGGTTCTTATTACCTTAAGACTCCTGTAAAATGGTAGATGGGGAGAGGTAATGTTGGAACAAGAAAGGATGGGTCTATTCCCTGTCTCTATTAAGACACCTGATTTCAAATAAGAAGCTCCCCAAACTCATTCCCTTAGATTCAGTTCCATCCGTAGAGGAACTGCTGTAGGAGAAGTGGCTACATGATAAATGCCGAGGCTACAGACTATCTGGCATCCTCTCCTGCAAGATAAAATAGAAGACTGTGGAGGTAAAAGCAATGACTTTGTATGTGGTGCTCATATTTATAAAAGAGGAAATGGGAGAAAAGGTAATATCCTACCAGATTTTGAGAAGCTGGACAAACCAGTCTAAAGGAAGTTCAACCAAGAAAAGCATGAAAATAGAAACTAACACTTATCAACATGAGTCCAGCTTATAAAATGGTATGGGACCAGTATTTCCCTTGCTAGCAGAGGACATTTTGACATTACAGAGACTGGGCCCCTAAACAGAGACCAAGAAGCCCTGAGAAATGCTTTTAGAGAAAGGAAAAATATTTTGAGTTTTCTCCTATTTTTGAACCATATTTACATAGGAAATGTAAATTGTAAGAATACGTATTGGTTTTGAGGTTTATGTTTCCCTGGTCATCTAAAGCTGGGTCAAGATGTGCTCCTGCATCCTCTTGGCTGGACCTTTGAGGGTAGAGCTCTTTAAGGGCCCCTGGTAAGTAAATTTCATCCCCATGCTCCATGAAGATCTGTTCTTGCTAGGCACTGAATGTTAGGATGGGCATGATGATAGACTTTCCCAATACTCAGAGAATTGGTGTTTTCCTGTTTAATATAAATGGTGGGGAAAATGTGAAACAATGAAAAAAAAATTCAGTCTGATGATTGCTGTCATCCACAAACTCCAGGCATTCTCAACCTCTGAGCAAGCTTGTGAAATGAGGAGTTGAGGGCAGGTCAGAGATGTGCATATACTGTGCATTTCTAATCTCCACTCCAGTCCCTCCTTGAGGCCCAGCCTGCCTTCTGTCCCTACTGAGATATTTTTCCATCCTTGAATCTATCATCATCTTTCAGATGTCAGTGTCTTTGTTTATCTGGTGAACTCTTTGTCATTTAAAAAAAAAAAAACAACAAATTCCATCTCATCAACTGAAACTCTCACACAGTCACTGCAAAAAAGATTTGAACAATTCCTTATGAAGTTAAGCATATACTTTACCATATGACCCAGAAATGCTACTCTTAGATCTATACCGAACATACAAGGAAAACATGGGTGTTCACCTGTGCATGAATGTTCATAGCAGCTTGGTTCATAATGGTTCCATGCTGGAAACAATCCAGATGTTCATCACATTGCAAATGGCTAGACGAATTCGTGGTGCACCCATGTATTAGAATATTGCTCATCAGTAAGAAAATAGAGGTTGCTGCTGCATGCAGCCAATGTGAATGGATCTCAAAAGCATGGGGCAAGTGACAGAAGCTAGACACAAAAGGCTGCATGCTATACAATTCCATTTGTGTTGCATTCTGGAAAAGGAAACAACATAGGAACAGGAAGGAGAGCCATGATTGCCAGGAACTGTGGTGAGGAAAGGCATAGACAACAAAATGGCCCAAAGAAGCATTCTGGGGTGATAGAACTGCTGTATGTTTTGACTGTACTTGAAGTCAAGTGATTGTATGTACTTGTCAAAACCATCAACCTGGGCATCGAAGAAGGCTGCAACATTTTGCTTTAGGAAAGTTATTCCTCAATAAACCCAACTTTAAAAAAAAAAAAAAAAACTAGTTAAAAAATGAAAGAGAAAGAAATGCTTTTCTATTCCCAGGCCATATGAGATGGTAATAAAAGCATAGGGTACCTGAGAATGCTTTGTACTATGTCTGTGATTTTTTCTGTAATATAAAACTTTTAAAGTAAAGTTTATTTCAAAAACATGGCTTATAAATGACCTGTGTTGTTATATATTCCTCAACCCTCTTAGACACTGTTGGTTATACTCATAATACTTCAAAGTCCTCTAGTATAGCATTCACCTCTTTGAGTTTAGATGGACATACAGCTTACCGGGGGATGTTGTTAAAATGTGTATCAGCATTCACTGGGTCTGCAGCAGGTGTGGAGTCTGTGTGCTTTTCACAAGCTCCAAGATGATGCTGGGGCTGTTGGGCTGCAGGCCACCCTTAAGGTAGATGGCTTTATACCGTACTATGTGAGTTCCCACCTTGGAACCTAAAATCCCCAAGAGGTAAATATGTGTCCTGTGAAGTTCAGATGTTGAATATTGCTGTTCTATTGAACAACTTGGTTAAGACCTATACTTAGACTTGAGAGTTTATAGGAAAATCACAGGGTCTGGCTGTGATGATATTATGGCATTTTTCTGTACATCTCTCCTTCAGTGTTCTGTGTATAGCTCAAAGCAAAACATAGATGGGATCCACCATTTACTTTCTTAGGACTGGAATTTGGCTTCTAACTCAGAAAAGCTTTGTGAAGTGAAGAATGAATGCATTGACACCACAAATTAATGAGATAGTTTCTTTGAATCATAGTATCAGGAAGAATCACAGGCTTAGAGCAGAGTCAGAGTCCATTTAATGTAGGGACAAAGTCAAGAGACCAGACAGAATAATTAGTAGGGCATTGGAAGTTACCTGACACTTGACATCTATGGGCCTGTGTGTTCCTGGAAGTTTTGTGCTTTGTCTGGAAGAAACTGCCTCCTAGCCCTTTCTTTCGCTTTCCAGCTCATTGCTTTGTATCTTGTTACTATTCTCATAAGCCTGTCAATAATGGAGATCAATCTGTCTTCTTGTCCTACTAATGGACCATTTACAAGCTGGAGAGGTCTAAGGGCAAGGCTAACCTGTGCCATTGTTTAAGGGGCGGTCTCTGTTCAACCAGCTAAGTTCTAGATGTGTTTTTACCGCTAACAATTTTTGTCATTTGGCTAAGTCATAGTAATATCTCAAAGCCTCTACTTATTTATCTGAGAAATGGGGAATGGACCAAACCAGGAGATAACAAAGTTGCTTTCCACCTGTGAAAGCCAGATTTGTGGCTCACGGAACCTTATCTCTGGGAAGTATGAGGGTTTAACATATTTGAATTCTCTTTGTTTAACTGGAGAAAACCCAGGTGCAGATGCTTGTTGTCTCCAGAATGGCGTACTCCTTACACAGGAGAGCTTAGTTTTCCTACTCTATCTTACATGCATGCCCAGTGAGTTTATTTAAGAGGGAAGGGCTTATGTGAGGAAATCTCAACATGAGGCCACTTGCTGACCATGCTAATAATGGACAGCTGTGTATGAATATTGATTTTTCTTTGAGGGCTTTTAAAAGAGATTTTCTTCAGTAGTTTTGTTTCACAATGGCAATCAAGGGAATTAGTGCTTCTGACAAAACAGCAATTAAATGTGTGCCACTTCTCAGCTTGGAACATGACATACAGTTTTTGAAAACAGGACATCCTTTTAAATGGAACTGTTTTCCTTTGGCATATTATTGATGGAAACTGTTATGATCTCAGCTGTTTCCCCCTTTTCAAACAATTTCGATTCTGAATCTTTCTTTTCTCACCTTCTTTTGATGTTACCTTTCCAAGAGGCCAGGCCATTCCTTCTTCCTCATTGCATTGACATTTCTCACACGAATGGTGTGTCTTAATTTTGATTTCTTTCAGGCTTTATTTGTTCTTCACTTCTCTCTCCTATGTGGGATTGTTTTTTTGACCTTTCCATTGTAATTTTCCATCCCATCTTGATAGGTGTTAGAGAACTTATCACCTGCCCTTCAAAGACTCATGGCCCTCTTCCAGCTGGTAGTTAGTTTCCCAGCCAGGACTATGTTTCCCAGCATCCTTTGCATCAGGCAGGACTATAAGTCTGGTTCTGACACATAAGAGCGTCAGTGGAAGTGGTATGTATCCACACCTGAAGAGCTTAGGAAACAGGCTTGCCTTCTCCATTGGTTGTCTTCATTCGACCTCTGAATGGAGAGGACTTTAAGGGTCAATGGAAGATGGATCCACAAAAAAGTGAAAGGCCTTGATGCATAGAGGGTCATGTTGAAGGCCCTCAGACCCCCCAGAATTAGGCTTTCCCTGAATAGCAACTGAATTTCCATTCTGTTTGGTCACTGAGGTTTCAGCATTTGTCTGCTCTGGCACCTAACATCATACAACGTGCCATTAGATCTTAACCAGCACAAAATGCCATCAGATCTTTCTCTTTCACCCCAGAACTGCCTCCTTTTTCAACATGCTATCATTTTAAGACTTCTGGATTTAACTGAAAAGAGAAAATATGATCCTTGTTAGTAACAGAATACTAGTAAAGGAGACAGAAGTGAATCTTGGGCTGTTGGGATTTTTTTTTTCTTGAACATTTTTAGTTGCAGATGGACATAATAACTTTATTTTATTTACTTTTTTATGTGGTGCTGAGGATTGAACCCAGTGCCTCACACGTGCTAGGCAGGCTCTGTACCACTGAGCCACCACCCTAGCCCGGGCTGTTGGGATTTTGTCCCAGGAAATTTGGAGGGCACAGGTAAGCACAGTATAAGGAATTGACAAGACACTATTTTGAGTAGGTTCCAGAGTTTACCGAGATGGCTCTTTACCATTTTGTTTATTAAAGAAAGGCCGAGGATTCAACACTGATATAACTTTTAGAGTATGTTTGAATCTTGCTGTTCTCACATGTGTCTCATTTTTGCCAGGTAGAGACATTTGATGGATTATTTTAAATTTGTGGGGAGTGGGTGGGGAGACTACAGTCAGCTTGATGTACAACAGAGTGAAACAGTTAGTAAGAGGGAGAAGACTTGGGTTCTGGATCTCCTCTGAGCCTATGCCTCCACAGTGTTGGGCAGATCACTTAATCTGGGCCTCAGTTTCCTCATCTATAAAACTGGTGTGTTAACACTTTTCCTTATAGTATTGTAACACAGACCTGTCAGACCCAGGAATGTTGTGTCCTATGTGAGTTATTTTATCAATCTCTTTGTTTTTAAACAAAGTTGGTCCATTACTATAAACTTGTTCACTATAGGGTCCCCAGAGTTTAAAATAGTACCTGGCATGTAGGGATTCAGTAAATAATAGTTCTCAAACAAAACAAAACACCAAATATACAGTGCTTATTTTGTTTTTCTTCTCCTGTGTCATTACATTACAAGCATTCTCCTGTAAGTTATTTACAAAAACATGATTTTGGAGAGGATACTGCGATCAATATTTAATGAGCACACTTAGAGCTTACCTATCTAGTTGTGAGCCTCCCTTCATGGTCAGCAGGCAATCACTTTTTCTAAAGATGCTGATGTGGAGCAACATATTTTTGCCACTTCTCCTAGGCTAATATATCTAGAGCCCACAGCACATTCTTTTGAACACTGACAAGAGTGGCAAACTATTGTTTGAGGTCGTGCCTCGTGTCAATGAGTTGGGGTCCTGACAGACGAAAAGGGGTCTTCGGGAAAGACGAAACAGGGTCTCACAGGACAAGGCTTTGATTCTCTCCTATGAGGAGATTATCACAGATCCCTCCAACATGCTTGCTTATGGGCCATACTGGCCCCACTGACATTTCAAATAAGAGTAAAAAGGGGGATATGCAGGAGCACTCCCTATACCTTCAACCCCTCCCTTCCCTCTTTTCCCATTCTCCTCATTGGTTGTAACCTCGGTGATTGGTCCGAGGACCCTATATAAGCCTCTGTACTTCCTGGATTAAAGGGGTTCTGCGTCTTGTTCAGGCAGAACAATCTTATCTACCTCCGGAGTCTGGGTGGAGTGACTCCATGGACCGTCACCCCTAACCTCGTCCTGTGAGACCTCACTTCGTCTTCCCCAGAGACCCCTTTTCATCGCCCGGGACCCCAACTCGTCGAGGAGACCCACAAGGCACGACCTCAAATAATATCAACACAGGCAGTGAGGAGGGAGCGGGCTTCCATAATCTACTGTTCCCTTGTGTTTGGAGCCCGCCATTTTTTGAATCTGTTTCTAGGCTTCCTGTCCCAGATCAGGAGCTTCAGATTTCTGTGCTACACAGGTGCTGAAAAAACCATAGAATACTAAGCGTCCTGAAGGGCAGAGAATGGAATCATTGACATTCAGGGATGTGGCCATTGTTTTCTCTGAAGAGGAATGGAAATGCCTGGATCCTGCTCAGCAGACTTTATATGGAGATGTGATGTTGGAGATCTATAGCAACCTGATCTTTCTGGGTATTTTTTTCTCATCAACACCAAGAATATTCAGGAGGAAGACAATTATCAGAAGGTTGGAAAACACAGCATTCAGAAATGGCCTCCAGGGGCTGGGATTGTGGCGCAGTGGTAGCGTGCTCGCCTAGCACGCGTGAGGCACTGGGTTCGATCCTCAGCACCACATAAAAACAAAGATATTCTGTCCACCTAAAACTAAAAAATAAATAAATAAATATTTAAAAAAAAAAAAAAAGAAAGAAAGAAATGGCCTCCACCTTCAACCCCACCCCCGGGAATGTCATCTGTCCAAACAAGAAGGGCAAAGCTATGGCTTCTTCCTGTGAATTGAGAAGGGTACTGCTGGTCACCTGATCCGGGTGGTTGAGAAGGGTAGTCCAGTAGAGAAGGCTGGTCTTCTGGATGGAGACAGAGTTCTTAGGATCAATGGTATCTTTGTCAACAAGGAAGAGCATATGCAGGTGGTGGATCTGGTCAGGAAAAATGGGAATTCAGTGACTTTACTAGTTTTGGATGGAAATTCCTATGAGAAAGCCATAAAAAAACAGGTAAACTTGAAAGAGTTGGGTCAAAGCCCAAAGGAGTTGGGTTCGAATGATAAGAAACAGGCCCCTGTGATGAATGGAGCAGTGGAGACTTGGACCCAGCCACGGCTCTGCTACCTGGTGAAAGAGGGGAACAGCTACGGCTTCTCTCTGAAAACTGTCCAAGGTAAAAAAGGAGTGTACATGACTGATATCACACCTCAGGGTGTGGCTATGAAAGCTGGAGTCCTGGCTGATGATCACCTGATTGAAGTAAATGGAGAGAATGTGGAGAATGCCAGCCGTGAGGAAGCAGTGGAAAAGGTGAAGAAGTCAGGAAGCCATGTCATGTTCCTGCTTGTGGACAAAGAAACTGACAAGCGTCATAGTGAACAGAAGATACAATTTAACAGGGAAACAACCAGTTTGAAACTCCTGCCTCATCAGCCCCGAGTTGTGGAGATGAAGAAGGGAAGCAATGGCTATGGATTCTATCTGAAGGCAGGCCCAGAACAGAAAGGTCAGATCATCAAGGATATAGATTCTGGAAGTTCAGCAGAGGCAGCTGGCTTGAAGAACAATGACCTGGTAGTTGCTGTCAATGGTAAGTCTGTGGAAAACCTTGATCACGACACTGTGGTGGAAATGATTAAAAAGGGTGAAGATCAGACTTCACTGTTGGTGGTAGACAAAGAGACAGCTAACATATACAGAATGGCTCATTTTTCTCCATTTTTCTACTATCAAAGTCAAGAAATATCTAATGGTTCTGTCAAAGTGGCTCCAGCTTCTATTCTTGCTCCTCTGGAAGTCTCAAGTTCAGATACTACAGAGGCAGTAACAGATCATAGGCCTAAACTCTGCAGGCTGATTAAAGATGAAAATGGCTATGGTTTTCACTTGAATGCAATTTGGGGCCTGCCAGGCTCATTCATCAAAGAGATACAGAAGGGCGGCCCTGCTGATGTGGCGGGGCTGGAGGATGAAGACATCATCAATGAGGAGAATGGGAAAAGAGGGAAAGGAGGGGTTGAAGGTATAGGGAGTGCTCCTACAGCAAACTGTTGACCTTTGGAGGTGGATTAGATCACTGACAAGAAACGTGTCACTCCTGACCAAATCATTGGATATGAAGAAAGATTTGGCTTGATAAAAAAGCAAAGAGCCTAACATTGCACAAGTTTTCAAATGACTGAGAAAGAAAAACTCCAAAATTACACTGAGGTTCATGTCTGACCAAGTGAGGAGAGGAACTACAGAAGGTGACTGCTTTGAGAAAGGATTCTTTTTTTTTTTTTGGTGCCGGGAATTGAACTCAGGGGCACTTGACCACCGAGCCACATCCCCAGCCCTATTTTGTGTTTTTTATGTAGAGACACGGTCTCACTAAGTTGCTCAGCACCTCACCATTTCTAGGGCTGGCTTTGAACTCGCAATTCTCCTGTCTCAGCCTCCCAAAGTGCTGGGATTACAAGCATGAGCCACCGCGCCCGGCTGAACACGTATCTTCTGTAATTTTAAATCATGCATCAGGCTGGAGGAAAAGCATTCAATTTTAAAGAAGTCATTTCTTGGTTCACCTTTCACAAAGTTCGTCTCTGAAAATAAAAACCCTTGATTTGGTATCTTTTCTTTTGCTGAAGAATGTGAAGGGGACTCTGTTGAGAATAGAGTTTAGAATGTCTTCATCTATAATTTCTGGCTTTCAGAAATTTGAATCATTAGTTAATGATACTACCAAGTCAAGACTTTCAAACATAAATATTTGGATTCATGCTATTTGATCCTACCGTAACATCAAGGAGATGGTAAGACCTTTACTTTCTAGAAGAAAAAAATTAATTTTTATAAAATCATTGTTTATAAAATTTATTTTTATTGAATCATTTATTTTGTAAAAATTGTTGATATGTAAGGTCTCAATGAATTGTAAGGGTTTGGGAAAAGAGCTGGGCAGGCTTTTCCTTCTACCTGATTGTCATCATCACCTTTAGAAGCAGTGAAAATTCATTATATTCTCATAACACTTTATAATTACAAAGAAATTTTGCACACTGTATTTCACCTGAACCTCCCAATATGCGAAGGAGGCAAGATTATCTCTAATTTTCACATACACTACCTTGAGATTGAAATCGTTCACGAATTGCCGAAGTCACTCAGTTTAATAGGGATTGACCTGAGGCATTGAATCCTGGCCAACCTGGGACACTAAAAGAAGTTCGTAGAGTAATTTTCTTCAATATGTTTTTGAAACATTTATATTTGGATTCATTGATTATATGGAAGTGGCTTTAAAATGTACAGAATTGCATAAAAATTGCTTCAATAATGTTTGGAAAAATAAGTGAAAACAGTGCACTGTTTTTCTTGAATACAAATTTATCAAAACCGAAGTTCTTAGATGTGGGAATCCAAAAAGGACCTCATTGAACATTTTCATTTTATGACTGAGAGCTAACCATTTTGTTGAGGTGACACCTAAAATCTGGTGCCCCCTCAGTCTAAATAAAGATATCGTATTGTTTTACCAGGTGAGACTGATTTACCTTGCCACTGACATTTTTTGGTGGGAAAATTTAGAGAACAGGATACTTTGAAAATGACACTCAATTGCCATTTTTTTTTTACACCAAAGTGCAAAGAAAATTTCCTCTGGTCATGAACCTCATGTTTTAGTTTGCAAGACTACAGGTTAACACTTGTGTTTATGAGCCACAGTGTCTTTTCAGCCTAACTCTAAATCTTTTTATTAGTCGCTGCTGCTGCTTCTAAGAACATACACACAACCCATCATTTTGTAGGTATGCAACACATTTTGAAAATGGAATAGTCTATGATGTTTTCTTGTGGTAGAGTGAATGCTGTTTTATTCCAGGAATGAATAGTTTTCCTTGTCAAGAGATGATTTCAATTGCAGTGGGAACTTGCCCTCTCTGTTTCATAAATCTGAGAGCAACTGCATTCACTTCACAAGGCTGTGTTGTCTTAACAATATCATGTGAAATTTTTCTTTGCCCACTTGCTTGATTTTTAAAACATCACCTTTGTAAGGGAAACGTCAATTGTATCTATAACTTTTTCCACTTGGACTATAAACCTGAAGCAAATATAGAAAGGCATTGGGATTAGGTAAGTCTCCCAGTACATAGGTGATTTTTTTCCCCCTAGCATTTCATAACTTTTTGAAATGTCATTTTTTCTATAAAAATTATTTTTTATCATAAAAAGTGTTATTGACCTAAGCATCCAGAAATTAAATAAGAGTAAAACACACACACACACACACACACACACACACACACAATTTCCCTACCTTAACAACCACAATGATTTAATATGATGGCAATTTTGATAGCCTAATAGACCAAGAGATATGTGTGTATATATTTGCATGATTTTAAAAATTTACATTTTTACATGATTTCAAAAATATCTGAAAGTGTATCCCACTTTTTCATCTAGCAAATTGTGAGCATTTCGCACTGTTTCTTCATTGTCTTCATAAAGATCAATTTAGATGTCTACGGAATAAACATATTTTGGTTCTCAGTACTATTCTCTGACTGTGGTTCACATGAATTTCTGCTTCTTAACTATTACATGTAATGTTGCTCTCAGGCCCTGTGAACACAGGTGTCTCTATGTTCATGATTATCTTATTGTCACTTTTTTTTTTTTGGTACTGGGGATTGAACCCAGGGGCATTTAAACACTGAGCCACATCTCCAGAGCTTTCTATATTTTATTTAGAGACAAGGTCTTGCTAAATTGCTTAGGGCCTCCCTAAGCTGCTGAGGCTGATCTTGAACTTGTGATCCTCCTGCTTTAGCCTCCCGAGTTTCTGGGATTACAGGTGTGCCCCACCTACCCTGGCATCCTTCATTTTCTTCTTTCACATGGCCAACGGCATTGTAAAATATTTCTCATTCTTGAGAACTTGTCTCAATAGCTCCCTCCAGGTGGAGGCCAGCTGCATTTGCTGTTTCCTCTGCCTAGAAGGCTCTTCACCTAAATCACAGTGTGGCCAACTGCTGCCTGTTGTGTGGAATTTGACCCAAATATCACCTTAGTGAGTGCTCTTCTGACCACTTGCTATGGGTAGAACTTATTTATTTATTTATTTGCTATTTAAAAAATATTTTTAGTTGTAAATAGACACAGTACCTTTATTTTATTTTTATGTGGTACTGAGAATTGAACCCAAGTGCCTCACACATGCTAGGCAAGCGCTCTACCTCTGAGCTACAGCCCCAGCACTATGGGTAGAATTTTGAACCCCCATCCCTAAAAAGATATGTTCAAATACTAATGTGGCTTTATCTGGAAGGAAAATCTTTTCAAATGCAGTAGTAAATAACAGCCCATCAGGATTGTCCATAATCCAGTGACTGGTGTCCTTAAAAGATGAGTGGAACCTGGGAACAGAGACATAAAAGAAAAGATGGTTATGTGAAGACAGGGGTGGAGATTGGAGATTGGAGGAATCCCTGGGGCTACCAGAGTTGCAAAGGGACAAGGAAGGAGACTGCTCCAGAGGCTATGTACGAAGTAGTCTCCCAAAAGTGATTTTAGAACTCTGTCCTCCAGAACTGTGGGAGAATGTATTTCTATTGTTTTAAACCACCCCATTTATGGTAATTGTTACAACATCTCTGGAAACTAATACCATCATCTCTTGGTATCTGTAGGGGATTAAAATCTGAGGATGCTTAAGTCTTTATATAAGAGTAGTATTTGTATAGAAGCTACATAATCCTCCTTTATACATTAAATCCTCTCTCAATTATTTATGATAATGGATACAATGTAAATACTATGTAGTTACGGTAGTTATACTATATTACAATATATTGTTTAGTATGTGTAGCATATTATATAGTATACCAATATGACAAGAAAACAATGTCTGTACATATTTGTTGCAGATTCAATTTTTTCCCCCAAATAAGTTTAGAGCATAGTTGATAAAAATCTGTAGATGGGGAACTGGTGGATCTGGAATCTGGAGAACTGACTGAACTCTCTTTTTTCTGTATTGGTACCTATAACTCTTTTGTCCTACCCGTAGACTATTGTGTGTGTGTGTGTGTGTGTGTGTGTGTGTGTGTGTATGTGCATGTGTGTGCGTAGTATGCGGGATGTACAGATCCTTCCACATGCTGGTCAAGCACTCTACCACTGACCTATATCCCCACCCTTCCACCTTACACATTATTTTGTTTAATTGTGTTTGCACAGTGGTTTATGAAGTATGCATGTTTGTTCCTTTTTTTTGTATTTCATCCTTGACCTTTCTGTTTTAATCACCCACTTCTAGAATGTCAGCTTCTGGATGTCAGGAACCTTGTCTGTCATTCTCCACTGTACCATTCACACTCTGTGCATTTGTGATAAATACTGAGTTCCCAATGAGAAGAAAGATGTCAAACACAGTGTGATTCACACTCACCTGGCATTCCAGTGCATCTTCTCTCTCTCCATGATCAGGTGGCTGGATGGCTGGTAGATCTGCCTTTGAGCTGAGAGCAGCATTGAGTTTTAAGTGGCGACGTGAGTTTCTGAAAGGTGGACTCTAAAGGCTTTTTATTCAGTGCAGGACAACATAGAGACTGTCACCTCACGTTGAGCAGTCAGAAGCGGCAAAAACAGGGATTAAATTATATCCAGGAAAGGCACTGACAAATGCTTATCTTTTGTTTATTAGATCTTCTGTGATGCAAAAGTACAGATCATTAGGATTGGTTCGGAGGCCCTTGTACCTATATTGCTGTACTCCATTGTGATTTTCATGTGAAAGGATATTAATTGAAGTACTTCCCTGCTAAACCCCTCCTCTCTGGATTTCTTAATTTCTATGCAGAGAATCTCCTGGGAGTCTGCTCTCACAGATAGAACTGAATCAACTTCTGTAGAAACAGAAACAGAAGTGGACAGCAGGTATGACCATCATAGTTCAGAAAATTTAAAAAATGTGCTAAGATTGACACAGGAACTTAGGTGAATACCTTTTTTTTAATAGATTTTTTTTTAGTTGTGGATGAACAGAATACTTTTATTTATTTATTTTTATGTGGTGCTGAAGCTCGAACCCAGTGCCTCCCACATGAGGCCCTTGTACCTGTAGGCAAGTGCTCTACCACTGAGCTATAACCCCAACCCCTTAGGTGCATTCTTTAAGCAAAGTTTTCTATCCTTAAAGTTACAATATCTGGAAGGGGGAAGTAATGAGAGGGCAAGAGAATAGGACCATTGTGCAGAGCCATTGAGCTCCTCTCCTTCCCCAACACAAGCTCAGATGTTCCAGGATTAATATTAAGAGGCTGCATGGAAGTTTGAGTTGTTATCTTTCTTTAAAATCCTCCATCATTAGTGACCAAGCTGACATTGTCCAGTTGAAAATGACTCTTTTCTATTCAGACTCTGCCAAGTTTCCCATCCAGTGCATTCTGGTTTAATCCCCTTCCTGATACTTGCAGGAGTGAGGCCAGCACAAAGAGAAAACCTTGCTGACCAGGGTGAGCGTAAACAGAAATAATCCATTGGGCCATTAGGAGAAACCACCATTGTTATTATTAGCATTAACTTGTGTCATTACCTTAATAAAATCTACAAAATAAGACCATTATTTTAGTAAGAGCTTCTTCTTATTAAGGTAAAAAGGTCTATATATACAAGTAGGTATTATCCCTTTAATAATAACGGTAGCTGGCTTATAATGAGTATATTGTATACAGTTTTCAGATGCATAAATGAGTTAAGTCTGGATCATTTTATTCTTGGATGCTCTAAAAACAAGGATAGATTTTGTATTAATGCAGCCCTGTTTTGGATCTCATTCCATTTGGTAACCAATGTTGCATATTTATAAGACAGGTTCCCAGGAAAAGAGTAGGGAGTTCTGCAAAGCCATTGGAAAGCCAGGAATGAATTTTTTTTTTTTTTTTTTTTTTTGTGCCAGGGATTGAACTCTGGGGCATTTAACCACTGAGCCACATCTCCATCCCTTTTTTAAATTTTATTTAGAGACAAGGTCTTGTTGAGTTGCTTAGGGCCTCACTAAATTGCTGAGGCTAGCTTTGAACTTGTGATGCTCCTGCCTTAGCTTCTGGAGCTGCTGAGGTTACAGGCGTGTGCCACTGCTCCTGTCTCAGGAGTGAATCTTAAATGTGATTAAACTCCTACAAGCCATTGTCTGCAGGGAAGCTCAAGCTGTACTTTAAAAATGCATATCAGATTTTGTCCATTCCTGAATAAAACCACCCAGTGTGTTTATTTCGGCTTTGTTGTTGTTGTTGCTGTGACCAAAAGACCCAACAAGAACAATTAGAGGAGGAAAAGTTTATTTGGGCCTCATGGTTTCAGAGGTCTCAGTCCATAGATGGATGAATCCATGGCTCTGGGCCCTGAGATGAGGCAGAACATCATGGCAGAAGACTATGGCAGAGGAAAGCAGCTCAGGACATGCCAACAAAGAAACAGAGAGCTCCAGTCAGCAGGAACAAAATATAAACCCAAGGACATGCCGATCTCCTCCAGCTACACCCTACCTGCCTATAGTTACCACCTAGTTAATCCCTATCAGTGGATTAATCCACTGATTGGGTTACAACTCTCATCATCTAATCATTTCACCTCTGAACCTTCTTGCATTTTCTCACACATGAACTTTTAGGAGCCAGCTTGTATCTAAACCATAACATTTCACCCCTGGTCCCCAAAAGCTCATGCCCATCTTTCAATACAAAATATATTTAGTCCATTTTCACAAGTCCCTATTGTCTTAACACAGTGGTTTGCTAGCTCACTTACAATAAAATCAATACCCTCACTCTGTTCTGTAAGTCTATGTGATCTGGCTCTTGTAACTTTCTCCATTCTCACTTCTGCCTATCCACCCTTTCCTTTTTTCTACACCAGTCACGCTAGCCTTCTTTCTGTTTCTTACACCAAAAGTGCACCTTTGTCTTACAGCTCTTGTCACTACTGTTCTTTCTGCATGCCACTGCAGTGCCATTGGGAGGTTTTAAGCCATGCAGTGCCATGTTTTGTTTGATGGATGAGTTTTCAGTGCATAGTAGTGGCTGGAAAGGCTGGGGCAGCCTAGTCCTTCTTGCCTTTGTGTTACAATACCATTTCATTTAAAATACCCAAGCATTATCATTTGTTAAGCCAATACCTCCAGAGGTGCTGGAGTATTATATCCAGAGAGTTCACCCCAGGAATATTATTATTGTACTTATGAGGACTCTTTGGTGGTCATTTGAGGAAACTGGAATCATCGTCATTTTGAATGGAATTTTGAAAACCATTGCTGAGAAAATATGCTGGTGCTGAAGCAGAGGTTTTTTTTTTTTTTTTTTTTTGCAGGTATCATCTCCCCCTAATACCTAATACTCTGTCCTGATGCTTCTATAGATAGATGCACCAGTATTTAAAAATGGTAGAGAGGCAAGAGATTTGAGGACCCTAAAGGAGTCAAGCGAGTGCATTTAGGGTCGTTCCTACTCAAAGCTAATTCCGTGTTATGAAGCATAGGGTTTGACAGGAGTAGCGGATATGAGCTGTGCCTAAGGAAACAGTGAATGGTTCCACCATTTAGCTGAGGATATTGAATTGCTGTGGCACTGATTGTTGATCAGAAATAACTGTTCATAATGATGACCGTAGAAGGCTTTGAATTTACCTGGCCCACAGTCAGAGGTAGCTTTATGTGAAGTCAAATCTGGTAAGTAACCTTACACTGTGATTTTAGGTGTTGAGAAGGGCTTTCTCTTCCTGACCCAGCAAAATACTTTGCCTGTGTGCTCAGTGGTTTAGAAAATTAGTTTTGGAGTAGACATCTTTATGATAAGTCCATCCAATGAAGTTCTCTAGATTGAACATCGTCAAGATTTATGTTTGATGGCATGAACATTTATCCAAAATATATTAACTGAAAAACAATAAAAACTAGTTTATAGAGTATGCTTCAAATTTTATCAAAAATAATAGATAAGACTCTCTCTATTTTTGAAAGGCTACAAGGGAAATAAGCTTGACTATTACAGAAAATGTTAGCAAGGGTAATTTCTGAGTCATAGGAGTACTTTCTCTTCCCTCCACAGGTTAGTCCTGGTGGGCAGTTATGCACAGAGATGGTATCTCTTAAGGTAATTGTTTTCAGATAGAAAATCATATTCGTGGTGCTCTTTCTGCAAATCAAATACTCTGTGAAATGCCTGTATGGAAGACAGACAGTAGAGCTGCTCTCAGTGAATGGAGGAGAGGCAGAGAGGCACTTTTACATCCCACCTTTTCCAGTTCCCTGGAGTTGTTCCTAGGTACCCGCTGTACCCCCAGAAACAGTGGGGCTCTAGGGGACATGGTTTAGATACCATTGCCCTGGAGTAGGGGATAAAAAGAGTGCTCAAGTTGGGTCTTACCAAAATGAGCTTCAAACCAGCCACATGTGCAATGAAAATCCAGGTAGCCTAGTTTGCATCTCCCTGAGTATCTATAGCCACAAGGGATAGTATGAATTACAAATACCTTTTAAAAGTCCAAAGAATCTTTTCTTTTTAAGATTTTTTTTTAAATTTGTAGATGAACACAATGTCTTTATTTTTTATTGCTTTGTATGTGGTGCTGAGGATTGAACCCAGGGCCTCACGCATGCGAGGCAAGCGCTCTACCGCTGAGCTACAATCCCAGCCCCCAAAGAATCTTTTACGAACTAAGCCTTAGCATCTTTGCCAGTATATTGATCCATTCCATAGGTGCCATGAACCTTAAAGGTGAGAGTGGACAGATTTAGAAAAGCTATGATCACAAACCAGCAGGACATCATGCAGCTCTTAAGCATAAGCTCCAAACCTGTCACTCAGAGCGACTCACCATTATTCTTCACCACTGGGTTAGAGAAAACCCTGGTTTGAGCTTTGAGAAATTACAGAAACTGTTTTTAGTTGTAGAGTTTCCTGTGTGATGGCTTGTGGCCCCCTCAAATATCCTTGCAGCGAGAGAAGGAGCCTGGTGGCTTTGATTCTCTAAATGCTACCCCCAACTTTGAACAGCTCAATTATGTCTCCATTTTATATATTGCTGTTCTATTTAAGCCTTCATTTGAAAATGAAAATCTATTGTAGAGAAGTGAAAATTTGAAAACTGCTTACCATATCAATTGGTGCATGCTAAATTTGGAAGTGTTTCACTATTGGGTCAAGCGCATGTTTCTGCGAGCTCAGAATTAATAAACTTTAAATAGAAATAATTTTTGTCCATGGAAAGGAAAGAGCAAATTTTATGAATGAGCTTCTTGTTTTGGTTGATATCATTTGTTGCAAGTGAATCAAGATAAAGTTATAAATCTCCTTTTTTCTTCTTTTAAAAATTATTATTGTAAAAGGATGACTTTTTGTTGGGGTGGATTCCAGGGATTGAACCTAGGGGTGCTCAACCACTGAGCCACATCCCTAGCCCTTTTTTATATTTTATTTAGAGACAGGGTCTCACTGAGTTGTTTAGGGCCTCCTTAAGTTGCTGAATCTGGTTTTGAATTTATATTCCTCCTGCCTCAGCCTCGCAAGCTGCTGGGATTACAGGTGTGGGCCATCGCACCTGGCAGGGATGACTTTTAAAAATTGTAGAAAAGTTAGAGAATATCCATATGCATAAGGACAAAAATCCACATCACCACAGGCATAGAAGATGCCATAAACAAAAGGGTGCATTTTCTGGTTTCTGTTCTGTACATACATGTGTGCGCTTGTATATTTTGTATCTTGGTATATGTAAAGTTTTATTTCCTGTTCCTTTTGTTTACGACATGAGTCTTCTCCCTTGTCATTAAAAGTTCCATTGTGTGAATACCGTAATTTATTTCTCCACTACTTTTGGACATTGAGGTTGTTTTAAATCTTTTACTTTTATGAATAATGCAGAGTACATCTTTGTAAGTGAAAATTTAATAGTATCTTGCATTTTCGGTGGGAGAGCAGCCTAGAAGTGTGAATAATGAGTAAAGGAGAGGAAGGAAATCGTTAAGGCTCCTCACATAGAGGGTGAAACTGCACATCAACACATGCACCCTCCCAGAAAGAGCAGTCACTAAGACCTCTCCCTCCTAGCAGTGAGCATTATAACTTTTCCTAATTTGGTAATTCATTGTATTTTTTTTTTTTTTTTTGAGAGGGTACTGGGGATTGAACTCAGGGGCACTCGACCACTAAGCCATATCACCACGCTTTTTCATATTTTATTTAGAGACAGGGTCTCACTGAGTTGCTTAGTTCCTCACTTTTGCTGAGGCTAGCTGTGAATTTACAATCCTCCTGCCTCAGCCTCCTGAGCTGTGGGGATTATAGGCATAAGCCACCGCACCCAGCTAATTTGGTACTTTGTTCTATCCACATCAGAAACATTTATTAAACTGTTATATTCCAGGATGAGAGAAGTCATGGTTTGTTGAGATTTTTGCATGCCATTTTTCTGTGTGTTTGTCGTCATTGGTTATTTTCCATAGAACTTAGTCATGAAAAAGGATCACTCGTACCTCAGTGTCATCTTCTCTGACTTTCATAATGTGATCAGATAAGAAAAATTATATTTCTTAAAATACCATGTGCTTCGAATATTCAGGGTATGTATTCAACACAACAGATATCATTACAAATCTTTCTCTGTAATTCTCTGATAGAAATGAGAAATATGTTTAATGATGTTCAAGGTAGTAGCTCATTCTAAAGATGCCCTTGTGGAAGACAAGATAGGCATGCAAAGGTGTCTGATGGCATTTAGGAGCAGGCACAGTGGAGACAGGCTGCTGGCTGCAAATCTTGTCTCCACCCTGAGCAGGTCTGTCATTTTGGGCAAATTACTTAAACTCTCTGGGCCTTGGATGGTTCCCATTCTACAGATTATGGAATTTTATTGTCCTATCTTATCTTTCCTGGAATCTTCTTTTTGAGAACCTCTCCCTCACTTTATGCTTACAAATTTCCTTGATTTTTTTTTTTTGATGTGGATCTCACTGTGTTCCCTAGCGTGGTCTCCGAATCCAGAACTCCAGTGATCATCCTACTTCAGCCTCTCAAGGGCTGGGATATAGGTGTGTACCACCAGATTTATAATGCCCAGCTAGATTTCCTAGATATTTCTATGTATTTCCCTTTTCACTGTTCTCACACATTATGTGCTGGAGGAATCTCCTTGGACATGGGCCAAGTTGGCCTATGCACTAGAGATTCTTACCTTGGCTTCCTGGTGAAATCACCTGAGAAGTCTAAAAAATACTGTTGGTGGGGCTCCAGCTCTATAGATTCTAATAGTTTCCTTCCTTCTTTCCTCCCTCCCTCCGTCCCTCCCTCTCTCATTCTTTTCTAGTACCAGGAATTGAACCCAGGGGTGGGGGTGGGGGGGCACTTAAGCACTGAGCCACATCCCCAGCTCTTTTTATATTTTATTTAGAGACAGGGTTTTGCTGAATTGCTTAGGGCCTCACTAAGTTGCTGAGGCTGGCTTTGAACTCACCATCCTCCTGCCTCAGCCTCCCCAGCAGCTGGAATTACAGGTGTGCATCCACTGTGCCCAGCAAGAAGCAATGGTTTCCAAGGTGTGATTCTCTGTGCTTTAAAAAACCTTCTAGTTGATTCCAATGTGTGCTCAAATTTAAGAACCACCTGACTGGCTTGGCCTGATCATGGGGACTTTGAACAGTTCCCTGCAACTTTCTAGTGTATAACCCAGGTTGAGAACTGCTACGATCATTTTCTTTTAAAGAGATAATCTTAAGAAGGGCCAGCTCTTGAAGTTTAGCTTTTAAAATCAAAATTTTAATTGATGTATACTAACCCTATGTATTTATGAAATATAGCATAATATTTTCATACATCTATATGGTATGTAGTGAGAATATAGGGTCATTAGCATATCCATCAACTCACATGTTCATCATTTCTTTCTGTTGGGAACAAAGTCTTCTAGCTATTTTTTTTTTAATTGGCTTAATTTTATTTTTTTAAAAAAATGTGTGGACAACGAAACAAAATGTAGAAACCTAATACTTCATTTACTCATGTTGAATATATACAAGTGGCTTTTTTAAAATCCAATTTTGTCACCAACATAGCCTCAAACAATATTTATTTATTTATTTTTTATTTAAATGCATTTCAAGTCATAGTACATAAACAGAGCTCAGTTTTTCCATTTCTCTGGTTGCAAATCATAAAGAGTCACACTATTTGTGTCTTCATACATGCACCAGGAGTAGTAATGACCCATTCGATCAATCATCATTACTATTCCCATTTCCCTTTCCTTCCTCCCCCCTCCCCCCTGCTGCATCCAGAGTTCCTGCATTTCTCCTGTGTTTCCCGTTCCCATCCCCCTTATGTATCCTCATCCACTAATGAGAGAGAACATTCGGCATTTGGTTTTTTGGGATTGGCTTACTTCATTAAGCATAATGTTCTCCAATTCTATCCATTTGCCTGTAAATGCCATAATTTTATTTTCTTTTATTGCTGAATAATATTCCATTGTGTATATGTACCACAATTTCTTTATCCATTCATCTATTGAAGGGCATCTGGGTTGCTTCCATAGTTTTGCAATTGTGAATTGTGCTGCTATAAACATTGAGGTGACCACTTTATTGTAGTGAGCTTTTTTAAAATCTTTAGGGTATAGGCCAAGGAGTGGGATAGCTGGATCGAATGGTGGTTCCATTCCAAGTTTTTTAAGGAATCTCCATACTGCTTTCCAGATTGGTTGCACCAATTTGCAGTCCCACCAGCAGTGTTTGAGTGTACCTTTTTCACCACATCCTCGCCAGCACTTATTGTTGCT